>JAJAQA010000006.1:1978898-2271398 GCA_021464565.1 Rutilus rutilus | reverse complement strand
AGAACTCACTGTTAGAAATCCTGATGTCAGGATACTCCTTCCTGAACTTCTTATGGAGTTTTTCCAGAGGCTCATTCAGGAATCGTTTTTGTCTTTTTGTCTTTTTCTTGGTCACAGTGTCCTTTTTTCCAGTTGATGCTCTGCTATTCTCATCTCTTTCTAAGAACTGTTTGATTTTTTCTTCTGTGGCTGGGCTAATGCTGTTCTTTTGTTTCTTCCGTGTGTAAGTAAGAGCTGTTGTCCTTTTTTCATTACTTCTCATTCTTCTGGGTGAAAAGCCAAATTCCCTTTCAGCCATTTTCAGTAGTCGATACTTCTTAAGGACTTTTCCTGCCATTATTTTGGAAATCATTTGTTTATCTCTGCTGGATTGGAGATTTTTATATTTGTCTCTCAGTTCAGCGATCACGGCGTTGTGAAAAACTAAAGTTCTTCGTAGAGTGCTACGTGCTGTTACCATTTGTCGTTTGGATTTTGTATTTGGAGAGTCAGCCTGCCTTTTTTTTTTCATCAGTCTATTATACCGCTGACGGTATTTCTGTGCCTTTCGCAAAGCTTTCTCAAGCTTTGCGTTACTCTCATACAGTGCTTGATACACTTTTTGACGGTTTCTTGCTACCTTCTTCCTTCCCCTCTGTTTTTGGGATTGAGATTGGGCAGAAGGTGGTGTGGGGGGCAGGTCAACATCATGTTCTGGCTGCAAGGGAACATCAGGAGAGTGTGGTGGTGTGGTGGTGGAAAGGTAGGCCTGCATTGTGAGTTTTTTTTTAATCTCCTCTCGTCTATTTCTTTGATTTATTCTCCATTGTCTCCTTTGTTTGCGGTGCTCCCGCTTTGACAGATCTGCAGTTGCTTTTACTACTCCTTTTTCTTTTTTCCTCAGGTATCTCTCCCTGTCTCTTTTAAGTCTCTCTTCATATTTTATAGGGTCAGCTTTTATTTTGTCCCTATAGGCCTGTGACCTTTCTTTTGTTGTCTTAGGTGGCATCTAAATGAAATAAATTAATATAAAAGTATAATTTAGAAATAAAAATAATATCATAACATAAATATATATATAAAAAGTATTGTAATTTAATATAATATAAAAAGTCAATTGTATCAATTGTACTTTGTAACCATAAATGTCATTTCCACCACATGCTGTCATTTCCACCACAGAGGGCAGTGTGGTGGAAATGACTGTGGTGGAAATGACATTTCTGTAGTTTTTCATGAAAAAATGGAAGATAGCTTCACTGATTAGCTTTGAATTAATACTTAGCATTTAATGTATGCAAAATACTCTTATTTAACTTAAAATTTTTAACTTTTTAAAAACACCCTTGAAGATACAGCATGTTTGGAAATGACGTAGAATAAATATATTAACTGATCAAGCAATATTTACCTTGATTTTTCTTCTTTTCTTCTTGATGAAAATTTAAAATTGCCTCCATGTCCAACATGTGCTGTGATGTCACTGAACATTCCCATAGAAACCACCTAAACAATCTTTCACACAAACTTTTTAAAGGGACATTACAGTGTTGTGGTGGAAATGACACCAATACTGTGCGACAGCTATATTTTGTATAAAAAGTAATATTGATAGTGGTCTCACATTAAATACTCTAATGTATTTTAATCATTTTACTAGTGCTTAATTTAGGTATATTAATAGTTACCAGATAAGTCATATTTTTAAACTGTATTTTCATTGTTGAAGTTAAAAAGCCTGGGTGTGCGACAAGGAGAAAACAGTGATTTTGACACCTATAAAGAGGTTGAAAAGTATGAAAAAATCATAATAGAAAGGTAGTAAAAAGTTTTTAAGGAGGTTTTATTGTTAGTTTGAAGAAGAAAGAGGAATTTGTCCAAAATTATATGTATTTTTAAAAATATGACCAAAGTACATAAAAGTGCCCATAGTCTAAGAATCACCCATATATATATATATATATACTGAAACTACAATATAAGTCTATGCTTAATAGCTTTAACTTTGTCACAGATCAAGTTTATTTCAATATTTCATTGTTAATTATTTTCATTAGCATAAGTGACCCAAGCTCACCGAATAACTACAGAGGAACAAATGAGTACTGAATGATTCATTGAATCCTTCGATCAAAAGATTATTTAAAAATGGCTGATTCAATAGGATCAAATCAAGTTCACTGTTTTTAGGAATGGATCATAATTGGCTCACTCAATTCGTTCAAAAACAGATTAGTTCAGAAACAAAACACTGCAGTGTTGCTTTTGAGATGCACATCAGCTCTGCTCTGGCTTTGTTTGGAACCATTTCATTTGTAAAACAGAAAAAAAGACAAAACGTGTCTAAATTTAACTCACGCAATTAACTTATTTTCTGTTGAACTGCTGTATAAAATTAATTTAACATTTGCGATCACCGTCACGTGCTGATTCTTGTGTGAAATTACTTAAATACATAAAAACTCACACAGGGATTTTTTTTCTTTTGTTATTTAAATTATATAGTCATTCTGACTGTATTCTAGGTCACTGACATGGGCCTACCTGATAATGTCAGCTAGCGTGAATCACAAGAGGGCGATCGTGTCTAAATGAACGCAACCCTCGTCTCTCTCTCTCTCAGTATCGTCCCTCGTCCCACAGTCACACAAGAGTACTGCACAATAACTATGTAACAGGTAGAGTTGGAGAAACTGCGGTGACATCAAAGCAAACCATTTTCACGTTTTTTGGAGCTGTACCAAAATTACACCCTACTGGTCAATGGTGGTAAAAGAAATAAAAAGCATAACTGGACTGAGCTTGCTATGTGATTTCACAATAGTCTATTTAGGTAATTTACCTCAAGAGCTAACAAAATCAGAGAAGTATCTTCTGTCAATACTATTAGCTGGTGCAAAGAAAGCCATAACACGCAAATGGCTGTGTGAAGATGTTCCCTCCAAAACAGACTGGTTTCAGATCATCACAGACATTCGCGAAATGGAAAGACTCACATTCTCAATAAGGTTGGCCTCGGACAAATGTAAACATTATTGGAAAAAATGGGACAGTTATATGAAGCAGAACTCTGCCTTAAGGTATTGACAAGTATTACTCTAGTTTATTATGCTGAAATATTAAGTGTAATAGTCTAATGGTATTGTGTGTGTGCAAACTAGATGCTCTGTGTTTCTGTTTTTGTTTTGTGATCTGCTGTTTTGTTATTTTTGTAAAATAACATTTGTGAAAAAAAAGTAAAAAAAAAAAAAAAAAAAGAACAACTTAAACTTCAACAGAAAAGCTGAAATAACCCTTTTATATACTGTCTATGGAAATAACATTTAACCATGCATATGAAATATACGAACATGTTGTTTAATGTGCATGCGCCGGAAATACTACGTCATGATGACGCACTACTTCACTAGAGTTTGAAAAATGCCATATCCATTTTTGATAGAGAAATTAAAATCTCCCAGTTGGCTGATGACACAACTCTCTTTTTAAAAGATAAGAGTCAATTAACCAAGGCTATAAATGAAACTGAATATGGCCAAGTGTGAGATAGTGATGCTCTATAAAGGTGACGATTCTTCAATCGATGGTATCTCTGTTAAAGAGACTGTAAGGTATCTTGGTATTTAATTAACAAGAAATGTAACAGCTCCACAACAGCTAAATTATTCTGGACGGGTCAAGAAAACCCAAAACATCTTTAATCTTTGGCTCCAAAGAGACCTTTCCCTTTATGGGAGGGTTCTTTTGTCCAAAGCAGAAGGATTATCTCGTTTTGTATATCCTTCTCTTTCTCTTTTTGTCAATGACTCTATTGCTAAAGGAATTAACAAAATTTTTCTAGACTTAATATGGAAAAACAAACCTCACAAGCTAAAAAAAACCCCAGTCCTTTCAAATTGTCGATAGAGTTTAGTGATAGTGAACACCTTTCGGATAAATTGGATAAAAAAAAATGCTTAAATCCTAATTCTATATGTTTTTTTATCCCGAATCATATCTTTACCACAATTGGTGGCCTCCCCTTTATATTGAAATGTAACTGCTTGCCAGTTGCACTTTCTAAATGTCATCAGCAGGCTCTTCTTGCTGCACTCTCAGAAATAATGGTACAGAAAAGACAAAAAAAAGGTACAAATGCTTGTCGCTGGGGCAGTACCCCCAAGGGGAACAAACTTGTACCATATTAATGGGTACAAAGAAGTACCCCTACAGTTTGTGCCTTTTAGGTACAAATATGTACCTTCTAGGGTACAAATGGCTCGTCGCTGGGGTGGTACCCCCGAGGTACAGCAATGGTACCCTTACCATAGGTACATAGTTGTACCCTTTTATACTGTACCTTTTGAGAGACAATTTGATACCTTAGCAATACATTTGTACCTTAATCTACTGGTACAAAAAGGTACCCCATTAGATGGTACCAATTTGTTCTCATTAGGGGTACCACCCCAGCGACGATGCCATTGTACCTATAAAGTGGCAAAAATGTCCTTGATAAATAGAAAAGAATGAGAGCAAAAGAAATGTTTTGTTTTCCCAGAATCAATGATTTAAAAGAAGTTAAACTGTACAAATTAAAATACTGGAAAGAGAATAACGACCGCACACCACAATCTTCGTTTGCAATAAACTTTAATAAACAAAGTTTTTCACATTTAAGCAACTTTAATAGAGAATCACTTTATGAATACATTATTTACTGCAGAATCACTTTATGAATGCATTACTTACTGCAGTGCAAGAACATAACATAACATAACACTTTAAACTGACTAAAAGCTACTGTGAGTGTTCATTGTATGCTTAAAGGATTATTTCACCCCAATGCCATCCAAGATATCCATGTCTTTCTTTCCTCAGTGGGAGAGAAATTGTTTTTTTGAGGAAAACATTTCTGGATTTTTCTTCTAACAATGGACTTCATTGGTTACCATCGTTTTTAAGTCCAAATCAATGCAGTTTCAAAAGTCTTTTAAGTGTTTAAATGGGCTGTACGCGATCACAGCTGAAGAAGAGGTTGTTTTCTAGCGAAACGATGGGTCATTTTCAAAAAAAATTATAATTTATACTTTTTACCTTCAATAGTTCGGATTGAGCTGATCAACAAACGTACAGGGAACGACGTCATCACGTTGAAAGGTCACGCCAGCAACAAATAAATAAATGGCGCTATTGAGCCACTCAAAATTACCGCAAGGGAAAATCCTTCACCGCGACAGCCCTAGCTGAGACAAGAGATTAGGTAAGGTTACGACTAGGGATGTCAACAATTAATCGACGATCGATTAATTGTCGATAATACATTTAATCGATACAACTTATCGATCATCGATTAAGCAGGTCTTCATGCGCGTGCGCGCTGCTCAACCGCGAAACATGTAAAGCGAGCGTGCCGGAGTTATGTTTGGGACCATTTTGCACCTTCATCATGACTATAAGTTTGCGTGTGCATTCGCAGCCTTTTGTTTTGTGCAAATGTAAGTTGTAATATTGTTTATTTTGTGTAGGCCTATCTATATCTGATTTATCTCATATTGGATGCATTTTACAAAGAGAACAATATTGTAATAAAACATTGTGAATTATTTGGGTTTAGTTGCCGTGTCGCGTTGCTCCAGGAAGAGCGCGTCCACAACATGAGTCATTCTGAATGAATGGCACGTAACTTAGTTCAAGTTCACTTGTGCATGAATTTGCGTCATTTTGTGCAGATATAACTTGTAATATTATGTTTATTTTGAATATATCTGATTAATCTCATATATGATGCGTTTCTTTTAGATAAATAATGTGCTAGCAAAGTGCTCCAGTTTAACCTTTAATCAGTGTTTGGGGTCAAAATGACCCCAATGGATTTTTCCTTCATTTTTTAAAAGTGTTAACTTCATCTCAGGGGCATGAAACTCTGTGACTTTTTCTAAATAATCTATCTAAACATGCACAAAAAAACTGGGCTTGATTTGGTTGTTCTAAAGGTGTGTAAAAAAAAAAGTAACATTTAAGGTGTTTGGGGTCAAAATGACCCCACATTGAAAATGAATGGGAAAATGAAAAAAATGACTTTTTTTTATTTTATTTGTCAAAAAAATAAAAGTAAATCCATTATAAATCTGAAAATTTCTACATAGAAACCAAGGTCTGGTCCTAGAGCATAAATAAAAAGTAGAGCGAACTTTTTATCTCATACACACACATACACAAACACATAAACAAACACACAAATGTATGTGTTTGCAACAGAGAGCATTTTTACAGAAATTGGCAAATAAAATAAACAAAACTGGCATAAATCTAAAAAAAATTACATTTAAATCAAGGTCTGGTCCTAGAGCATAAACCCAAAGTGGAACAAACTTTCTATCTCATACACACACACACACACACACACACACACACACAAACACACCCATGTATGTCACTGCAACAGAGAGCATTTTTATAGAAATTGGCAAATAAAATAAACAAAACTGGCATAAATCTAAAAAAAAATTACATTTAAATCAAGGTCTGGTCCTAGAGCATAAACCCAAAGTGGAACGAACTTTCTATCTCATACACACACACACATAAACACACACCAACACACACATGTATGTCACTGCAACAGAGAGCATTTTTTATAGAAATTGGCAAATAAAATAAACAAAACTGGCATAAATCTGAAAAATGTCACATATGCAACATGGAACAAGCTTGTCCTCCCCCCTCCCCCCCACCCACACACACACACACACACACACACACACACACACACACACACACACACACACAGTCATGTCATAGTGGTGACTTGTAATGTTTCTGCAAATGTATGTATAATAATTTGATAATAATTATATAATTAATATTATATAATTATAATAATTAATAATTAATTTGATAATAATAATTTGATTTTTTATGTATTTCAAAATGTTTATATTAAAATATATAAATCAAAGTTGTGAAGAGAAGTTGAATGAGTGAATGAATGGTTCTCTATGGCCCTCTATTGGATACATTTGGCCATTGGCCATTAATTCCTTACCCATAAGAAATAATTTTTTTCGACTAACCTTTAGATGGCAGTATTCTATCCCTAACACATAGAGCAATGTCCAAAAAACTATTTAGATTTAATTAAGATCATCATTTAAGTGATTTTTTCTTTAAAAAATAATTTTTCATGAGCCAATTTATGGCCTAGTTATGTAATTGTGCAGTAAATAGGTAAAAAACTTCAAAATTTCCACAAAAACACAGCATAAATGTATAGTTGAGAAGTAAATAAAAAAAATGATATATAGTTTTCCATATAAAAAATGTATATTTCCTTATGCAATTGCTCTTTAAAAGTTTGGGGTCAAAATGACCCCAAACACCTTAAGTGTTATCCTTTTTTAACACTGATTAAGGGTTAACGGTAGCAGATTCATTCAGCGCGTGCAGTTGTTCCAGGAAGAGCGCGTCCACAACAGTCACACATTCTAAGCGCATACGAGGCGGCGTTGGTGACACGTTGTATTAGTAGTTCGCAATGCATATCGCAGTATTAAAGCTAACGATTAATCAATTAATTGATCGTTAATTTAAATGACGATCGATCATGGGAATTTGTGAAAATTGACATCCCTAGTTACGACCCTACAGTCGACCCTTACCACGGCTTGTGTGCACATGTGACTAATCAACCCACCCCCCTTTCCCTCCCTTGTTTGACAATCAAACAACAAAAATTGTTTAAATCCAACTCACTGATCGTGGCTTGGTTCTCAGAGAGGTGTTTGCACTCTCAGCGTCAGGTAGCTTGGACTTCATTCCATGGGCACACTTCTCTTTGATCCGTTTCACTTCATCATTTTGGACAAGCGGAGCACGTTCGGTCTTGAATTTGCGTTTCAGCGACATGTGCCAGGTATGCTTATTTCGACAAAAAAATCCAAATTACTCTTCAACAAAACCTCTCACTTTGGATGAACAAAGCTAGTCCCATGCTTCGTCCTTATACATGTGTATTAGGTCTCAGGACTTGCAATGGAAGCGTACATACGCCAATCGACCGTTTTTCAGTTTATATGTGCAATATGACCACTCACCTGCAGCAGGTCGCGGAATCAAGGCACAAATGTGTGTCCATATACAGTAGCCTATAGGTTATATTCACCAGCTCCACTACTTCCTGAAAGTAAAACTGCATCTACCATTTCCTGTCCTATACTATTGGAATAAGTGACCAGGGCAGACCTGATTAATCAATTGTACAATTGACTGGATATTAACTAATTAATTATCCCACCTCATTGGTGGAGGTCTGGAGGAAGCTTTGAGGTGAACATTTGTGCTTTCATTCAGTATAAACTGGGAAATGGTCGATTGGCATATGGATGCTTCCATTGTCACTCCAGAGACACACCTATTAGGATGAAGGATAGGACTACAACAAAGCTAGCTAGACAACAATAACTATCAGGGCTCATTCACATGGTTTAATATTTATCATGGAGAAAATTAAGCAAAGCTACTTACATAGCCATTTCCCGTAACATCCTTCAGGAATGGGTATTTCTGGATTAATGCCTGGGCTACCTTGACATACTCTGCGTGAGTGGGATACCTAGAACAGAAACAAGTAAAAGTAAATGATTATTGATAGATATAGCATCTGGATTAGATTGGTGAATGGACAAGTCAGAGCATCCAGCAGAAACAGTGCCAACAAAAGACGGAATGAGCAGCAAGAGACAAAAGACAAGACACACAACACACACGGGACAAAGAATACAGCCAGTAGTACTTACATAGTATACATGGCAACAGTCTCATGCAATACTCGTATTATTTTGTTCCTGTATTGTGGAACTCTCTGGACCTCCTCTTTGGCATCCAGCTTTGCTTGAAGCTCTTTAGGGACTGATGGGAGGACATAAACATCGGGCAGTCTCCCAAAGGACTGAGAACTAGTTTCTCAGTCATATTCTTCCAAATCCTTTCAATTATAAAAGGATATAATCTGTTACTATAAAGAAGATAAAGCTAGTACTTTAATTAATTACATTAAGTACATTTTTTTTTATTTTGTTTGGAATTTTTTTCTCTAGTCTCTAAGGTTGATTAAAAACAAGTAAAGTGATAGATTCTTGAAATATTATGATGATATTTTTGACAAAACCACTGGTTTCCTCTGTGTATGTATTTATTTTTAATTTATTTATTTTTATATGTGAAGCTTTACATATACTTGATATAATTGAATTCCTGTAAAAGTTCTATTTGTTCTGTACTTTATATCTGCTTGTTATCTGATACATATTCAGTAAAAATAAAATAAAATAAAAAGTTTGAAAAATGTGCTGTTGTGTTTCTGTAATCGCGATGCGTGAGGAAACGGAAACTTCCCACTAAAGGAAGCGCCACGTTTGGGTGTTTGCAGATGAGACGTTATACTGCAAATAATCAGTCAAGTAAATATCTTGATGCTTTTGTGACACCCCAAATGTGCACATTTTGTGTAAAGTTATTATACACTAAGCAGGAATTAATTTTTATTGATGTGAATTGTAAGAGCTGTGGGACTTGAAAGTAAATCATTACAGGATTAGTGTAAGAATATAGTCTGTTGTTATGAGAAACCGGGACTCTTATTATGAAAACTGAGAGGAGGACTCTTATATAGGAGCTGTGTGCGCCTGCGCCCTCACATCTGCTCTCTGCGGAGGATTTGCTGCAACATGACACAGTAGCCGTTTCTCAATACCAAGTACGCAAAGTTCGGACTTGAGTCCTTGGTAGTTCGGACTGACAAGTTCGACTCAGGAGAACAAACTCCCGAGGACGGGAGGACACAAGTCCGATAATTCTGAAATGGAACAGCAGTGTACTTGATAGTGTCACTCATGCAGCTCGCTCTGGCTACTCCGGTTATCTCTTTATAGGCTATACAAAATATGTTATAAACCACCTTTGCCTCTTTTCATTTTCATTTAAATAAAACTTTAACATAATGGCCACACAAATGTGGTTCAGGCAACGCAATTGATTATCTTAACTGCATATTTACAACAACACGAAATATAAAGCACAACCCTGACTCTTTGTTTTCATTTTAAAAATATGATGAATAAAAACATTATAATATTGATCATTAAAATGAACATTTAGCAAAAAGAGACAGGGTTGTTTCATATGTATATACAGTGAAGAGAATGTAGGCAACATGTAGGCTATAATAAAATATTTTATGTTTTAAATATATATAAAATAAAATGGCATAACCTTTTTTTTTTGTTAAATGTCAGTTTTAATGATCAATAATAGCCATTCTAAAAGTATAAGTAGCCTAAAAGGTATAAGAAGCTATACAATAATAACGATTCAGTCAAACATAAGTCAGCTCTCTAGGCTACATCGTTAAAGTTAAATAGACTAACGTTAAATAGAGTTATGAAACTTCACTTTGCCCTCAGCTAAAACGTTTTGCCAGGGAACAAATTATACATTAATGAGACAAATAAAATAAATAAATCGCCTGTTGGATATACAGAAGACGATTTATATCTCATGTTAAACCACTAGACTAGAGACATCCGAGCCAGCGGCAAGTCAGCAGCAGTAGCCGAGGAAAGATTGTTCTCTGCGGGGTACGAGCGCCGCGCGTCCGATTGCCTGGTTCTCACAACTCCGAAAACGTCAGATCAAATTTTCAAATAGGTGCTATCTTTATAAATAAACCAAAGATTTGAGCTTTAAACAACTACATTATTGCCTGAAATACTCTTAAAACTACATTTCATGACACAATTATAGCAGTATTTTTAAATTACACGGGGTTTCTCCTCTGCTATTGACGCTTGCTGGTTGGTGTGCGATGCATTCTGGGATACCTGGCTGTCTCAAGTTCGCACAAGTCACCTCTCGATGCATCCTCGGTAAAAGGGGCGGATCAAGAACACATCCGGGGATTCGAACTGGACTTGGCTAGATGTGAACTTTGAATTGGAACAGTACTTGGGCAGCGACTGATGACGTTTCACAAGTCCACAAGAACACAAGTACAGACAAGTTCGCATATTGAGAAACGGCTAGTGGCTCCTGTCTCATCAATTTTTCCTGTTATTTTGCAGGTATTATTGTTACAAAAACTTGATAATATGCACACGAGATCTGTAATGCAAGTGTATATGCCGCAGATATTTCGAGTAATGACGGTCAGGGTTGTGAATATGTTGATATGCAGACTGTAGGGATGGGGAAATGAAGCCTCATGAATCACTGAGGCTTTCCCCTGACTGTTCCGGGAAAAGATTCAAAGCTTCGAGAGTGTCGAGAACAGCGCTGAGAACAGCGCCATCTGGTGCTTATTTAAAATAAAGCAGCCAGAAGCCTGTGTTAGAAGCTCTGGCAGATGAAGCAACCACAACACACTCCATAGTTTCAATGTTATGTGTACAAATAAAAGCCTTACATGTTTGTGTTTGATTTGTTCATTAAAAAAAAATCCTTTTCCCATTAAAGTGTGACAATAAAATATAATAGCTTATAAGCTTATATGATTCAATAAAATGTAATGTAGGCCTACTCTCTCTCTCTCTCTCTCTCTCTCTTTCTTTCTACACACACACACAATGAATAAGGACATTGTCTGATAGGATCATCTGTTATTAAATGTCAATATCAATAATTGTAAATATCAACCAGACTGAGGCAACAATGACTCGGTAAATACGATCTGAAGTTCGAGCCTTCTGACACCCGAAGCAAAACGCGCACGTGACTGGACAGAAAGTGAGGCTTCGTTTGTCATCGATCACGTGACTCTAGTAAACCAACACACGCCTCGATACGGGGCTTCACTAGAAATTGTGTCGCTTATGTGATACGCGCATCGAAGCTTCAGTGTCATATGTAACATCACTAGCAGACTGTCCGCCATTTCGTGAACGCTGTAACACGAGGTGATTGTGAAATGCGTTTAATTCGATTCAATTTGACTCCAGTTACAATTTTAAAGTAAACTCATAATGAACACTATAACCTTGTAACTGGAGTCAATTTGAATCGAAACGCATTTCACAATCACCTCGTGTTACAGCGTTCACGAAATGGCGGACAGTCTGCATGAACGCTGTAACACGAGGTGATTGTGAAATGCGTGTAATTCGATTTAAAATGACTCCAGTTACAAGGTTATAGTGTTCATTATGAGTTTACTTTAAAATTGTGTTTGGTTTATTAAGTTATGAATACATATAAAGATCGGATGCACTTTCTCAGTACATTCAGCTGATGTAATACTGTGTTATTTCCTGCCGCTGCAGAAAGAAAAATTAATGTTAAATATGTATGGTTTACATAATGTTTATAAGGATCTTATGCCTAACATGTTCAGTCATTTGTAATTGTGTTAACGTTATATATGCATAAAATATTCTATTGACTCATTTGAGTAGATGTACAAGAGTCTGTATGAAATGTATTAGTTTTGTGGGAAAAGTGTAAATGTGAAATTTGTGTTGTTTGGAATAATATGAAAAAAAAAAAAGAAAACCTGACACTTGTATAATAAGAATAAGAGAAAAAGAAATATACTTTAATGCTTTATTAGAATAAACTAAGTTTATTACTAAATAAAAAGAGAACATATATATTTATTGCTAAAATTATTAACAATTTGCAGATACTTCAAGGAGTAGGCTATATAAACTTTAAAGCGCAACTGTATATCTATCACTTTAAAGGACAAGTTCGGTATTTTACACATAAAGCCCTGTTTACAGATTGTTTCTGATGAAATAGAACGGTTAAGATTAAAATGTGGACACATGCTCCTGTCCCGAGAATTTTAGGTTTATTTCGCTTTCCCCCCCACCTACACAATGGCAGCCTATGGGCACTGGAACAATCCTTCCTAAAACGCATTAAACTTTCGTTTACAAAGACGTGAAACTCACCGAGTGGTCAGGGGTGTTCAATGATATGCTCACACAAAAATCGCTGCAAAAGATGCTTTCCAACAGGCGTTTTACCATTCGTTGTAAAACTGTGGACTAGAGCCCGACCGATATGGATTTTTGGGCGCCGATATCGATAAAAAAAAGCCAGATACCGATATATCGGCCGATATTATTTATGTGTATATTATAATACAGTAGCAATATTATTTATGTGTATTATAGTACAGTAAGTTTGGACACACTTTACAATTGGTGTGTACAAACTTTTGATGGGTACTAGAGCCCGACTGATAAAGGATTTTGAAGGCTGATACCGGTACAAATATTTGTTGGTTTTAAAATCCGATATTCCGATATATCGGACGATATTTTGTATTTTTTTTTTCAGAAACGCGCAACAAAACATTAACAAATTTCCCTAACATTAGTTATTTGTAGTTATTTATGAGTTTTAACTAAAATAATATGATAATGCATTTTCAAAAGAAACTTGTTTCTTGTATTGTTACAACAGAACAGAGGAACATCAAAATATATTAAAGTTCTGATAAATAAAATGTATAAAAATACAAACTTAAGATTTTTTTATAAGACTAAACGTTTAGTACTTTGAACAAAAACAACAATTTCACATTCAAATTGACAACAAATTCAAATTGTCATAATTTACTCTCTCAAGTTGTTTTTTTCTTCTGTTGAAAATAAGTTATTTGGATGAATGTGGGTAACCAAACAGTTGATGTACCCCAGTGACTTCCATAGTATATTTTTCTCCTTTGGAAGTCAATGGGGACCAGCTACTGTTTGGTTACCCACATTCTTCAAACAATTAATATTAGAAAAATATTAGAAGGAAATTAATACAGTTGGAACAACATTAGAGTGCCTGTAAATAATGAGATCATTTTTATTATTGGGTGAACTATCCCTTTAAGGACAAGCGGCAATGTGTTTACAATTGCTACTGTCTGTTTAAGAGCTGAGCATGACATGTCTAATGTACACGCATTTGACAAGCGGACAACCGACATTGTTTATGTAAATCTTGTGTGTATTTAACAGTATTAGCACAATAATACTCGAAAGATAACTTAGTCCAGTATCCAGGCGCTGGTACTAGAAAGGCTTTTAGTGCATGTGAGCTTCACATGTACGCGCTGAGAAACGCACACGTTAGAACAGCGCATCAGCATTTAAAATAAATGTTTAACCGACAAAGCATTAAAGCACATGCACATTATGAACTTTTGTGAACTGCAGTGTTAACATTTTATGTGAATATAGCCTACGTCGCGTTGTTCCGCTTCACTCTCGGCTTATTTAACCGCAGCAAACTGGACATGAGTCACGAATTTTGTCATCCTTATTTGAGTTAAGAGAACTGATATGGATGTTCTTTTAATTGTTATTCAAACAATGTATGTCTCGTGAGTCGTTACCAACTCACCATGAACACAATTCACCGATGATCTCACTCGCGGTTCTCTCTGCCCGACTCTGGCTGGATCAACAGGTTGCTGAATGTGTGGCGCGTTATACACGAGTGTTGCCAACAGGGACGGTGTAGAGTGCCCTCTGGTGGACAAACTATACAACGGCAACACTCATAACATGGTTGAAGGGTGTTTCGTCCGTTTTTATTTTATTTTTTAAATATTAATTTATCGGCCGTTATAAATGCCGATACCGATAGTTTTGAAAATGCCTAATATCGGCCGATAATATCGGCCTGCCGATATATCGGTCGGGCTCTACTGTGGACCTATTTTTCCAAACGTCTCACACCCGTAGATTCTTCCGTTGAGAGCTTGAGTAATAGACACTCCAGCCCAGTTGGTGGCGATAATGCACCTTTGCCAATTACAAGCAAACCACTGGCATTTCATTGAATACACAGAAGAAGCAGAAGAAGAAGCGGCGGAGTAATACCGTACCGCACAC
This sequence comes from Rutilus rutilus, assembly GCA_021464565.1. Lineage (NCBI taxonomy): Eukaryota > Metazoa > Chordata > Actinopteri > Cypriniformes > Leuciscidae > Rutilus > Rutilus rutilus. The sequence continues at coordinate 2,256,549 of JAJAQA010000006.1, read as the reverse complement.
AGCCCATCCAATTCAAGTCAATGGAGTTGGACAAAAACTACGATAAAACCTGTTGGAAAGCATCTTTTGCAGCGATTTTTGTGTGAGCATATCATTGAACACCCCTGACCACTCGGTGAGTTTCACGTCTTTGTAATCGAAAGTTTAATGCGTTTTAGGAAGGATTGTTCCAGTGCCCATAGGCTGCCATTGTGTAGGTGGGGGGAAAAGCGAAATAAACCAAAAATTCTCAGGACAGCAGCATGTGTCCACATTTTAATCTTAACCGTTCTATTTCATCAGAGACGATCTGTAAACAGGGCTTTATGTGTAAAATACTGAACTTGTCCTTTAATTCATTTGAGCCAAACATAATAATGGACTGGATCTGTTTTATAAACAAATGTTTTCCTTCTGTTTTTTTTTTTTTTCTCTTTTCCCTCAAGGTATTTTTCCTGACTTTCCTGCCTCTTTGAGCATTTCCATTCACATAACTGTAGCCATGATATAATTATTTATGCCGTAGACATAACCTCTTCACATTAAGAAAACAGGTGAACTAGAGTATCTGTATTAGCCTACCTGACATACATTTGACAGTAATATATTATTTAGCCACAGCCACAATTTACTCTGGAGAGCTTCTGGGACATTGACATAAACAGCACTTTCCAACAACTTCAGAACATTTGGTGACATGATTTTGGTTTTCTTGTTTTTGTGCCTTTGGATTTTTTCAGTTTTTGTTTTGTTTTTAGACACTTATAGTCACTGTAATACTGGAGTAAGCATTTTGTCCTGTTTAATGTTGGTGCTATGTAAAGGTTTAAGAGCTAAAATTAACAAGGATCACTAACACTTTAATATGTATTAGCCAACATGATCTAACAATGAGCTTTTTTTTTTTTTTTTACAGTATTAATATTTGTTAATAATAGTTAATTAAAATATAGTTTGTTAAAGTTAGTTAATTTATAGTCATTGGTCATGTGAGTTCACAGTGCATTAACTAATTTTAATACACAACTATTGAATATAATAATGCATTATTAAATGTTGAAATTAACATTAAGACTAAATTCTTAAAGTATTATTCATTAGTTCATGTTAACTGAAGTAGTTAACTAATAATACCTTTTTGTAAAGCATTACCCGTTGAATCTTAGTGTTGTAAAGGAAGATATTTTGAAAAATGTCATTATGTTTATTTATTTTTTCCTACAATGCAAGTCAATGGTTCCAGTTACCTGGCTGGTTACTGACATTATTCGAAATGTCAGAAGAAATAAATTCATACAGGTTTGGAACAACAGAATTTCATTTTAAAGTGAACTAACCCTTTAAAGTGTTGTAACTGTTTATGTATAGTGTTTCTTGGGTTTTTCTTGTGCATCAAAGGTTTTTATATATTTATTTTAGAGATTTTCTCAGTAAATGTAGAGGGTTTTAAATTGAATGTGTTGATCAACTAGGTTAAGATTTTTTTTTTTTTTCAAATTTGAAATAAATTGCAACTTTATAATTTTTTTTATTGCAAATGTATTTAATTATATAATAGTGTACATGTATAATACGTTAAAGTATATTTTAGTTCACATTAATTGCTTGTCAGTATATTTGGAAGTACGCTTAGCATATTTCAAAGTTCATATATATGTATTAAAGTCCCACTTAAGTTAAAAAAAAATCACTCTTAATTTCAACTAATTGCATTTAATATGAACTTAATTTGTGATACATTTAAAATTAAATACAAATAAAATGCACTTAAGCGGTGAAAACATTACATTTTATTCACATTTAAGTGTATCGTTAACTGACATTAAAGTACATTTTAGTTCACATTAATTGCTTGTCAGTGCATTGAGCAGTGCACTTCAAATCCATTTTAAAGACACTAGAATCAATTATGAAAGTAAATATAAAGTTGTATTAAAATCCCACTTAAATGGTACCAAAAAAAAATCACTCTTAATGACAACTTTTTGCATTTTATTTCAACTTAATATGAAAACACAGAAAACATTGCATTTAAGTCACACTTGAGTGTATACTAGGGGTGTGACGAGATCTCGTGTTACGAGATCTCGCGAGATTAAAACGCGACGAGATTTCTCGTCGAGGTAAAACTTTGTCTCGTGAGTTGTTGTGATGTCAGTGTGATGGAGCGTGAGGGTGAAATTAGTAGCCTATTGAAGATGCCCCTGCCACTTTTAAATCATTTGTGTGCCGGGCCAATCACACACACTCCGCGCACACACACTGTCCCTCGCTCACTCACTCGCGCGCGAACACACACACACGCTCACTGGCGGGCGCACACACGCACACTCACTGTTGCTCGCACTCTCACTCACTCACGCACACTCACTCACGCTCACACTCAACCCGTCGTGGAGGACCGTTAAAGTTAAACATGCTAGTCTTTCTGTCATGATGTCCTGGAGCATCGCAGACGCGTAGGTTGTCGCCCACTATGACACACTATTCGAAATGAAACGATCGAATCTTGCGTCCCGACGCCCGTTGTCCTTTACGAATCTCCGCGAAACGGATCGTGCCAAAATCGCGCTAAAATAGTGTAATCTGAACCAGGCAAGTAATAAACATTTGACCTATCGCGCAAAGAACCTATTAAAGCACTAAGACATGGGAACAGTATAGCTAACATTCACATATCACAAGTCATATCGACATCGCAATATTAAACAATGTTATCGCACATCGCAGCTTTTCCTCATATCGTGCAGCCCTAGTTAGCTACTGCCCAAAGGTCTCAAATGCTGCCAGAAATCGTCGACATGCTTATATTCTTGAAAAAGAACATGACCAAAATCTTAGTCTGTTCTGTGTAGTTAATTTTATCTCTTTTTCATGCTTGAAAAAAAAAAAATTGTTTCTGTTTGAACTTGTAGTTTTGAGAGAGCAGTACTTTGATTATACACACTTACTGTTTGCATTTAAAGTGTTATTTCAGTTATTTATATTTATTTTATTTATACTGTTTTATTTTTCTTTATGTTCGATTTGTGGAAAGGAGTTAGATTTCTCATGTGAAATCGTACAGGGGAGAAGCCAGACAGTAGAGTTTATAGCAAAACATTTAGCAGTGTTTGCATGTCCTGCATAGAATTCATTAAAATAGAAGTAAAATAACATTCATTACAAGTTGATTTCAAAATGAACCTAAATTGTTTTGCATTTTGTGATTTTCAGTTGAATAAAAGACTATTTTCCATTCATATATTTCATCAGTGAGGATTTCTTAAAAATTGTGTAAAAATCTCGTCTTGTCTCGTTCTCGTGAACCCAATCTCGTGTCTCGTCTCGTCTCGTGGAGTAAGCGTCTCGTCACACCCCTAGTGTATACATTTAAAGTATATTATTTGTATAATAAGTAAACTTTATAGAAGTACACTAAAGTGCACTTGTTTTCCACAAGCGACAGCAGGGCCGTGGATGGGGCCAGCACTAGAAGTGCTTGTTTCTGTGCTGAAGAGAAGTGTACTGTGTGCTAGAAGTGTACTGGCTTGCACACGCATTGTCCTGCAGAGTTACATCACGGACATCGTTTCCAAAATCTACTGTGTGCAGACAAAACTGAAGAACTTTATTTTATCTGGTGACACTCAGTGAATGAGCAACACAAAGTTTTATTTGTTTCACAGTTTCACTGTAATTATTGTGTTATCTTGAAATGCCTTTTGATTATTGCCTTTGAATAGTTGAAAAAGAAAACATTGTGTACATCTACCTCAGTTTGTATTGTACATGAAGAACACTTAATATTGTGCACTGTATAAAATTGTATAATTTTATTCTCCTTTATTTGGTGGCAGTTACATTTGTTTCACTTTATTTGTAAGGTTTCTTATTTTTGTAAAGAATTTGATAAATTTTTATACAGTTCCCTTTACTCCTCGATTTTAAGTTACCTAAATAAATTACACAATTCAGTGACACGGTCCGTGTTATTACGCATCTAATGCAGTTATAGCTGTTCTTATATGTGAATTATCATCATCCAAACAACTGATTATAGAACAGGGGTCCGTTCTTCGTACGTCGCTAACTCACTTAGCTGGATTTGATTGTTGGGGATTTGGCATGATCTTGGATTGTTTGGTTCTTCGACGCTCATCCTAGACTTGCTGTCATAGCAACAGGTGCGCAATCTTAAACCTGCTCGGGAGCTTATTTCATGTTAACAGGATTAGATCCCGGCTTCATGAGCGGAGCTGATACGGGAAGTCCAGCGCAGCGCGATAGTGCACTTTCTGAGATGTTTTTTTCTTTTCTCGTGACTCGTGAGATTGTCGTTTACATTATTAAATTGTTGGAAACGCACATTTATTTTCGACTTGTCGGAGTCGGACTTAAACTAGGCTACAGCACAAACTGTTTGCATTGCCCTAAGATTATTTGTGAGTGGCTCTTTCCTTTACACTATTGGAGATGCGGAGAACTTGATGGAAAGGGCTGTCTGTCATTTTTTTTTGTGGCATTTCCAAGCCAGTTTAGACCCAATGTTGTAAAGCAGTTTTTTTTAAAGCAATTTTTTTTTTAGGCTATCATCATTTTTTATGAAGATCATACAATCATGACCATGCCGATTACAGTATGTGTCACTCAGGCTTCACTAACGTGATTGGTACCATAGACTATAGGCTACCATAGACTGCCATCAAGGCCTCAATGAAGGGGATTATGTGAACAGAAAGGGGGTTCATAATGTAAATGTGCAGCCCAGTTACTATTGTGATTCTTAATATTCCAGATTAGTAATATTATATCAAATAAAAAAAAGGCAGTTGACTAAAATCTTCCATATCACAAATAAAATGTGAAAGCAAAATGGCCAGGGTCTGTGCATGACTTTAAGCATTTTCAGAGATTCACATTTATGCACATTATTTGAAAGTGGTAAGAAAAGTTCCACAATTAAATATCAAGCTCACTGTATTACATACACTTATGCTGATCCTAACAGAACTGCATTTCTTCATAGGTGATTATGACATGTTCCTGCAGACAGGTGTTTTAAGACCCCATTCCCTGACCCAAACCAGTTACAATGCAGCTCTAGCCAGGACAAGGGCACACAATGAAATGAACTTTGGCTAACTAAAGGGAAGATTTCAGTGTCTGAAAAGTGACATTGTTGCATGTGCCATATTACACAACATTGGCAAAAAAAACACACTTTTCATTAAATGTTTAATAAAAGACAAATATGCTTAGTTCCTTGAGTTTTATTTCAGTTGTGCTTTGTAAAGAAAAGCCAGTGGTCAAGTGCCTGCAACAAGAGATATTAGACACATGCCTCATGCAACAAATAAAAAGGAAAAGTTGGCTATCCACTGCCCACCTGTAGGCCTATGTGTCCTCTGTCTGTGCAGACTCTTCTGTAGGCCTTTCTGTAGATGTGGAATCCTGCATCTTATATTGCAGCCATAAAGCATACAAGTATAAATTAAGTAAAGTTATTTATGCACTTGCAGGTAGGCTAGTTCCTCCATATGACAGTCATCTGAGAGGGTTTATTCACTGTCCAGTGCAATGGAAACAAATGGACATTACAAAGTATTATACTTTCTTTCCTTTGGAAAGTTAGAGAATGTCCACTTACTGCACATATTTCAGCTCCACTTTCTTGGGAATAGACACAAGTGTTGGTGTATTATGTAAAAGTGCACAAAAGAGGAAAACACAATGTCATTACAATGAACTACACTGGGGAAATGTGATCAATAACTCATGGCAAAATATTTTTACATTAATATAAGTTTATCAGTTTTCACTTTCACAAGTCAAAGCAATACATCATTACTTTTAATGCGGCCTTCATTTAATGCAGCAATATTTGTACAATTATTTTACAGTGTAGGCTACTAAGATCTTTTCTTTTCTCCGCCTTTTTCTTGGTTGCTTTTATAAACAGACAACCATTTATTTAACAGTGCCTTTTATAGAAGAGAAGAGACTATAATATAACTACAAATTACCATTAGGCTGTGTAGAATATTTTTGTACTTCACTTTTATTTGTTCCCATGTTCTAGTATGGTGACTGACATTACAATGAACAAAGTAATTATGCAATTATTAAAATACAAAAATATAGGCTAATAAGTGATAAAAACATCTAGCATGGCCACTTCTAACGGATTTAAATTGTCTGCCTCTCTTTGCCAGCCCTCTCTCCTGGCTTTTGCAGACTTTGAGGTGTTCCCTGGCGGTTTGATTAAACATTACAATTCCGAAAAAACTTCGACTATTAGTTCTTGCTCTGCTGAGGAGAAAAACTGAGCGCGCTCTTTGGCCACGCTGAGCAGCCAATAGCAGCGCTGCTGATCAATGTTTCTACTATCGATACATATCCCATGAACGCGCAATTATCTCAGATAACTCAATCCAGCGATACTAATCATAAACAACAGGTGAGTTCGAAGAACCCAATTAGCCGGATCATGATTAGCACGATGATATCATCTAGGATGTGTCATTTGATCTCGGATGTAATAAGCAACGTACGAAGAACGAGCCCCAGGGGACTATCAAACCTTTAAACCAAACTTGCCACAGAATGTGCTAAAAGACGGGCAGTCATTTACTGTGTCTGTACCATTACATGTAGAATAGTTTCGAACCTCACCAAGGATATATATAAATATTCTGCTATTTAAAAAGTAAGGTGGACACAATAAAAGCAAATTATAATTCTCAAGAACGTTTGTTTAATATATATAAAACCCAGTACAACAGTAACATGAACAATAACTCAGAAGTATTTGGCCATGATGCTGCCGTCACCTCCCCTTCATCTGTTCCCGATCCTGTCTTGGGCAGGCACAAATCCTACAGCAGTATTAATATTAACAAATATTTTTGTCATTTATAATAATTTAAATAATTTCTCTGTAAATATTACAGCTTAAACTTGTATATTTTGGCCTCAGTTTGTAGTGGGTGTATTGAAAATACCTTATATTTTCTTTTAAGGTTTTCCCTTTTCTTTTGGCTTGCTGGGGATTGAGTTGGCCTTGCAGTCCCATATCCTTAATCATCTCCCTAACAGATATAAACTAAATGTGTAAACGGTGTTCAATACCATACAATTCCAGAAGTGATGAACACAATTCACACTTACTCAAACCCTTGAGTGGATGCGTTCCTCATGCCTGTGAAAGCCTTATCCCTCTCCTTTCGGTTTATTCGTCTCCGTATGGTCATCTCATCAGTCCCTTTATTAGATAAATATCACAAATACCTTACAGATATTATACTATTTAGCATCGAGAACAGGTTTCTTTTCTTTTCCCAAATCTTATCTCCATGTCAGCTACACAGCCTGCTTTTGCTTATGCCACCTGGGCATTAGACAATACATACATGCTTATTTAAATAATGTATAGAGCTGTAATAATACATAATTATCCATTTGAACTAAGATTACAATTTTAACACATAATGAACATGTGTGCGAGTTTCAGATGAATTTACAGGTTTAAATATAACTACTACGTTTACATACGACTCAGTAAAGCCCTGACATCCGCTTCTATTTATTTAAGGAATCAAAACGTGATCGTATTATTCAACGTGCTATTATTATGTTGGAGACAGCCGCCACTGGTCGAGGACCATAATGTGTGTATAAACTGTGTGTAAAAACTGTTAAAATATAAAGGATTCACACAGGTTAGTAATCAACAGGTTTATTTGCAGAAGTATGTGATCGCAGCGATGGAAGCAGGAGAGTAACTGATGAATAGAGTGTTTAGGATAGATGTCTGTTTTGAAATGGAGATCTAGGCAATGACTGAAGACGGATGAAGGAAGCAGATGACTGAAGACAAGTTGTTCTGGTAGGTAACGTGCAGGTAAGAGTCAGGTAAGTGCATGCAGGTGAGGGCCAGTGAGGATGATGGGAAATGTAGTGAGGAAGTGGTGAGTAGCTGGTGACAGGGACAAAGTGCACTAAAATTGAGTAAAAACCCTCACCATTTATCCGGGCTTGGGACCGGCACTGACTACTTTGTGTAATGTCAGAGGCTGGGTTAAAAATTTCTTTTTTTGGGTGGGATTTTTAAGGATTTTATCTTTTTTTTTTTTTTTTTATATGAACACGAGCCCATCATATTATCAATATATTATAAAAAGTTTGATAGTAAATTAAATATAAAAAAATCTAAATGTAACTTTAAAAATACATTTTTTTGTAAATATGAAAATAAAAAAAATACTACCACTAAAAACAGAACAAAAAAATACAAAACTACAAAATATGGGCTAACTTTATATATATAAGAAAAAAAATGTGAACAGAAAAATGGGATTGGGGCTTACTCATCCAGCCACTCCAGGTCTAACCCCTCCCCCACGGAATGACTTGCGGTTCACCCCGTAATCAAAGTTCAGTTCGTCATCCAAATGGATGACCTGAAGAGCCTTAAATAAAATAACAGGCTTCTCACCCATCACACAACAGAAAGGCTTTACGTGTGCCGAGTTCGATGAATGGTTGATGCGGCGGCCAAATGTGTTGAGTAAGGGGGGACAGGGACATGGGAATGTCTGGGCATCAACACAGAGTCCTTTGCCCCCATGATTAACCCTCTGATGGTTTACTTTTATGTCTACACTATCCACAACATTTCATTTTTTAACAAGATAATAGGTTGTTTTTTTTACAAATGTAATTTTACTCTGTTTGTTAATGTTTTTACTCAACATTTGTGCAGTTTTTGGAGGATTTATGATATCTTTTAAATTTCTATAAATAAATAAATAAATAAATATTTATTTAAATAGCCTTTTTACAAAAAAACAGCATTTGATGTAAAATTCACTTTATAAAAGACCCAGATTTCTAACTTTCATTCATGGGGATAACATGGATGATTTTAAATGGTTTAATGTAACATTTATGCCCATTTTTTGGAAAATGCGGTTTTAAAATAAAAAAAAAATCATTTTAACCACTATATGGCTATAGAGCTCCAGTATATGCTATTTGCTATTTGACTACCTGAAAGATATCTTTTCACAAGTTGGATTCAATTGGATTCATATCTAAATATTATAAAATCACAATTATAACAAAAATAAAATATTTTTTGTCAAAGTTTAGTATTTTTTGTACTGAAAAAAACCCAGTTTTTCAATAATGTTACATTATGATTAGAACAAAACCTGAACAAAATGTTACAAAGAGAAATGTTGGAGTCTTAAGATTTTATCATTTATTTCAAATATCTATTTTTAATATAATTCTACAATTTTAATCAACATTTCAGTTACTAACTGTAACAGAACAAAAATGAACAGAAATGAACAGTTATATTACATATGAACACATGAACTGAACAGCAATAACAAGTGAGCAAATAAAGCAGTAAAAAGATCAAATTTAGTAAAAGAAATCAGTAAATGGGGAAAAAATCAAACAACGAGGAACAATAATTGGTGGTTTCATCTCATACAGTCTCATTTACAGTGCAATGCAGGTGTTTATGCGTCAGTGCATTGCAGGCAGTAAGTATGGTAAACCACATGACTTCTGCAGACGGGGTTGGAGCAGGTTTGGCACATCACTGTTGTTTTACGGTCCTGGTTACGGGAACAGAGGAAGCATCTTTTCCTTTTCTTGGGGGTTTCTCCTGAATGCGAGGTGGAAGCTTCATTTTCCACCTCCAGAGAACTTTTTGTTTTTTTCAGGAAATGGAGAGAGGCTGGGGTGCGTGGAAGGCTCTGTCGCTTCTCCATTAGCGGAGCCACCAGAGCTTTTCCGAGCTCCTCCAGGAATAGCCTTCTCCTGTAGCTTTTCCCTGCCTGCCATTCTGGATAGATTTTAGACCAAAGCACGTGGGCATTCAGTGCAGAGACATCAAGCACGTTGTAAAACATCACCAGCGGCCAACGAGCTGTCTTTCTTTTGCAGGTGTAAGTGGCCACCATCTGCAATATTACAAACACAGACAAACACACACAGTTTAAATGCTGTTTGATTGCAAAATAAAAATAAATATGACACTCACTTTATAACTACTATTCACATTTCAATAAAAATAGAAAATACACAAAAAATTAAAAAATAAATACCTTATCCAGGTTGTCCACTCCTCCTTTGGATTTGTTGTAATCCAGGATGATCTGTGGCTTCTTGTCGTCTCTGCTGCTCACTGAGGTGTCCCTGTGCAGTGTGCTAAGCAAAAGCACATTTTTCTTTTTTCTCGGACAGTAAGACACAAGGGACTGTGTCTCTGTGAAGGCAAACATTGAAGAATATTGAGCTCTGTCTTTTGTTGCAAGCAGGGCAGGTGGGAGCTCTGGCTTATTTTTTCGAATTGTCCCGACCATTGTGATTCTCCTTTTTAGCAGCTCCTGGGAAAGGGCATGTGAAGTGAAAAAATTGTCACAGAAGACTGTGTGACCCCGCAGGCCTTCGGTGACTTCAAGCACAACTCTCATCCCCTGGTTCTTTTCCGGCTGTCCACTCACAGACTTGCCCGTGTAGACTTGCATTTTCCAGGCGTAACTCGTTTCAGAATCACACGCAGCCCAGATTTTTATGCCGTATTTCCCTGGCTTACTAGGTATGTATTGTTTGAACGGACAGCGCCCTCTAAACGGCACCAGGCACTCATCCACAGTGACATTTGGGCCAGGATTGAACATCATCGGCAGACGTTCAACCCATTTGTTCCAGACCAGTCGGATTCCTGCTAATTTATCAGTTTTTCAAAGTCATAACTGCACCAAAAATTGCCCTTCCAGAATCTGGATGCCATAAACTTTGCATGTTCTCATTGTTAGACCGGTAAACCCCAGCAAGAATGACAACACCGAAAAAGGCCTGAATGTCTGCCAAAGCATAAACTCGTCTCCCCTCCACATTTGTCATTTCAAGCACAATCTTTTGAATTTCTTCTGTCAAAAATAATTCAAAGGTGGACTTGATGTTCTCAGCATGAGAACATGCATACCTTGTTATTCCTGGGGTCATATCCAGTCCTGTCTTTGAATATTTTGCAGGGGGTGGCAGTGATGTCCAGCAAATGCTTCCATTTCTCGAGAGGTAAGTGTCTGGCTCCTCATGAGCATCCTCTTCATCTGACGTTTCCTCATCCGTTCCGATGGGATCTTGGACCAGGTTATCTTCTGTTTCAGAAGCTTCATCTGTTTCAGAGGTGTCTTCATCTTCATCGCTAGAGTCTAAAATATAATCCAAGGTCTCCTGAAGACTGAACTGTTTCGCCATGTTGTAACAGAATGAACTGTGAGCTGCATGCAAGTCACAGTTATACCTGAGCTGCAGTCACATGACTTTGTTTTCAAAGCAAATCTGCAGAACCAGACAAAATAGTCTGCCTCAAACTATTTGATCCTGGTAACTGGACTATGTGTGTGTGTGTGTGTGTGTGTGTGTGTGTGTGTGTGTGTGTGTGTGCGTGCTAAATTGTTTTGTCTCTTCCTGTCATCTCTCTCTCACTCTCTCTCCCTCTTTGTGGTGGTTCTGCATTTTGCATGATTTTTTTGAAAAAAAATATAAGAGAGCAGTTGTTTTATATCCTCACAAATGTATTCCTGTGTGTGTGTGTGTGTGTGTGTGTGTGTGAGAGAGAGAGAGAGAGTGTGTGACATTGTCAGTGTCAGTGTCACCACTTTATATTTGTGTTGGTTCTGCATTTTGGATGATTTTATTTGACAAATTATAGCCTTACAAATGTGTGTGTGTGTGTGTGTGTGTGTGTGTGTGTGTGTGTGTGTACACGCGTGTTGTGAGCAATATAATTTAGCATTGTGGATGTTTTTTGCATTGGTGGAAGTGTGCCACTTTATTTGTGCCATTTCTGTCGATGTGTTCTGCGTTGTTTCTGATTTTGATGATGAATTTGGTCTATTTTGATTGCGGGGTCTCCAGAGACCCCGAAGACCACGAGTGTCACAATTTTTGTCACGCTAACATAAAAACAGATATCATTCCACTTTATTTTTTTTTTTTGTAGATCTAGAAAGTGTTAAGAGCCGTAGAAGGTTTCATACCATTTGGACAAAGGGAACATTTTTTTTAACTTGAGTAAAAAGTAATTTGGGGTCCCAAAAGACCCCATAAACCATCAGAGGGTTAAAACAAAGGTACCCTGCCTCTTCCCGCATGCCCTCCATCATGAGTCTCCCCTCTGATGCTGGGATGACATGGCCGTGATAATCACACACAATGTCACCACAAGCAAACTGTCTGGTCGCAACCACTCCTGTGATTAGAAAAACATTACATTTTGAGTTACAGAATATACTTGGCATGTAGACAAACATTTCAGGATTTAAGTTCTTGCTTATGTTAATGGCTGTTTCATACCGAACCCTTTGGGAGGACCAAAATCTTTTGCAGCAAGTCCTGTCCAGGCCTGCTCAGACACACAGTGCCCCATATACGGGTCGGTTTCCGCCATTTGTTTGGTTGGTGGCTTCCACAACCTCCTCCGCTTTAGGACAATTGCTGGTCCAGCCCTCCTGACCAATCAGCCTTTGCACTTTGGCGGCTGAAGGCCTCCGCAGGTTGAAGTGACCTAAAAGACAGAATGACAAGACTATACTAATGCAAGTCATTTGTCACAGTGAATCAATGTCAAATTAATGAGTGCCAATGCTGTATTGATAGATTTGAAGACTTACCGAGAAGATAGTCTCTTCTTAGACTATATTGATTCATCTGCCACTTGTCGTAAAAGGCCCTAGCTTAAAAAAATGCTGACACACCTCGCTGCCTCTTTGATGGAGGCTGGCCCTGTAGAGTGACAGGAAATGTGTCAGGGAACTGGCCGAATGACCGCCGCATAATAGACTCAGCAACTGCTGCTGTCCCCTCTTCCAAACGAGTCATGTATAAGTGAGGAATACAACATTTATAGTAATATAATGTATAAATACTTTTATTTGTTATGTGCTTGATCCATAAAGAGGCATACCCAGCTATAGTGGATAACAGTTCGGCTGCCTCCACCAATTCATCATTCAGGACCGCACCAGCGTTACGGGTCAAGTACAATTCTACAATCTTTTTTTGTTGACCTTGGAAATTTTTGGCGACCATCCAAACCGCCCTGCGCACGTCCTGGCTTGTGGACATACCCAGTTTATACCTGTTGAAATAAAATTTAAAAGGACATGATAATCGTTAAATGACTGTGACTGACAAGATGTAACTGTATACATTCAGACATGTGCACATGAATCTGTGTAGGTATGTACATTGAATGGATGTGGTTCATGTCCTGGGACACGCTGTGGACCTTATCTCCAGACACCGACAGAAAAAATCGGTTGCAGCCTTTCTCCACCACAACATAGTGGGGCCGATTGACAGGTAGTACTGCTGCAATATCTATGAAAAAAAGTCCAACAAGTTATTACATTTAAAACATTGGTGGTAAGCAAACTACTCTGTGTTTCGCAATGAAACTTACAGCTTCCTCGGACTGGCTTAAGGCAACCCTCATGCCGACAGAGTTTGCTCTCACAGTACGGAGAATCACCCTATTTCCATGAGTGACACGGCCCACCCACTCCGCATCCTTGAAAACACTGAAAAGGTGTCATTAAAAATGAGTGTGTGAGTGAGTGAGTCAGTGTGTGTGTGTGTGTGTGTGAGTGAGTGAGTGCCTCCAGCACCCGCTGCCTCTCCTCCAACACCCGCACCCTCTCCTGCAGCACCCGCACCCTCTCCTCCAGCACCCGCTGCCTCTCCTCCAACACCCGCACCCTCTCCTCCAGCACCCGCACCCTCTCCTGCAGCACCCGCACCCTCTCCTGCAGCACCCGCTGCCTCTCCTCCAGCACCCGCTGCCTCTCCTCCAGCACCCGCTGCCTCTCCTCCAACACCCGCTGCCTCTCCTCCAACACCCCCTGCCTCTCCTGCAGCACCCGCACCCTCTCCTCCAGCACCCGCTGCCTCTCCTCCAGCACCCGCTGCCTCTCCTCCAACACCCCCTGCCTCTCCTCCAACACCCCCTGCCTCTCCTGCAGCACCCGCACCCTCTCCTCCAGCACCCGCTGCCTCTCCTCCAGCACCCGCTGCCTCTCCTCCAGCACCCGCTGCCTCTCCTCCAGCACCCGCTGCCTCTCCTCCAACACCCGCTGCCTCTCCTCCAACACCCCCCTGCCTCTCCTGCAGCACCCGCACCCTCTCCTGCAGCACCCGCTGCCTCTCCTCCAGCACCCGCTGCCTCTCCTCCAGCACCCGCTGCCTCTCCTCCAACACCCGCTGCCTCTCCTCCAACACCCCCTGCCTCTCCTGCAGCACCCGCACCCTCTCCTCCAGCACCCGCTGCCTCTCCTCCAGCACCCGCTGCCTCTCCTCCAACACCCGCTGCCTCTCCTGCAGCACCCGCTGCCTCTCCTCCAACACCCCCTGCCTCTCCTGCAGCACCCGCACCCTCTCCTCCAGCACCCGCTGCCTCTCCTCCAGCACCCGCTGCCTCTCCTCCAACACCCCCTGCCTCTCCTCCAGCACCCGCACCCTCTCCTGCAGCACCCGCACCCTCTCCTCCAACACCCGCTGCCTCTCCTCCAACACCCCCTGCCTCTCCTGCAGCACCCGCACCCTCTCCTCCAGCACCCGCTGCCTCTCCTCCAGCACCCGCTGCCTCTCCTCCAACACCCCCCTGCCTCTCCTCCAGCACCCGCACCCTCTCCTCCAACACCCGCTGCCTCTCCTCCAACACCCGCTGCCTCTCCTCCAACACCCCCTGCCTCTCCTGCAGCACCCGCACCCTCTCCTCCAGCACCCGCTGCCTCTCCTCCAGCACCCGCTGCCTCTCCTCCAACACCCCCTGCCTCTCCTCCAGCACCCGCACCCTCTCCTGCAGCACCCGCACCCTCTCCTGCAGCACCCGCACCCTCTCCTCCAGCACCCGCACCCTCTCCTGCAGCACCCGCACCCTCTCCTCCAACACCCGCTGCCTCTCCTCCAGCACCCGCACCCTCTCCTGCAGCACCCGCACCCTCTCCTGCAGCACCCGCACCCTCTCCTCCAGCACCCGCACCCTCTCCTCCAGCACCCGCACCCTCTCCTCCAACACCCGCTGCCTCTCCTCCAACACCCGCTGCCTCTCCTCCAGCACCCGCACCCTCTCCTCCAACACCCGCTGCCTCTCCTCCAGCACCCGCACCCTCTCCTGCAGCACCCGCACCCTCTCCTGCAGCACCCGCACCCTCTCCTGCAGCACCCGCTGCCTCTCCTCCAACACCCGCTGCCTCTCCTCCAGCACCCGCACCCTCTCCTGCAGCACCCGCACCTAGAGGTCTGCTACCCGACCCGAGCCCGACGGGTCCCGAAAAATGTGCGGGTTTCGGGTCGGGTTCGGGTTAATGTTTATTGAACAGCCTCGGGTTCGGGTCGGGCTCGGGTTTGTAACTAAGAAAAACTATATAAGCTATATATAGTTTGCGTGCCGTGTGCTTTGCCTGCTTGCTGTATTGTGGTGACCGGCACGCGAGAGAGAGATCCGGCGACTCAAAACTGAGGTTGGAGGTAACGGAACAAAAAAAATAAAAATAAATAAATAATTACACTGCCTACGTAGCTTCTCTGCAGGGACAGCGCCAGAGAATTTTTAACGCATGTGCTGAGTGGGTGGGTGCAAGATCATTGACGGGGAGCAGCGCAAAACTTGGCCACAAAATATTTAATATTCAGTTAAGTTATGTTAATGATCAGAATTAATGCTTTAATTTTATTAAATTGAACAAGCGCAACATTCAGCATTCAATCAAATATTCTAAAAGATATAGGCTATTATTAATAATGTTATTTCAACACAATATCTCGTTATTTCGAAATAATATGTGAGTGTGCATCTGTAAATCCGGTGACGCGTGTATTGATTTTTATTAATAAACAAGTGTTTTCTCTAAAAGTGTCGACTCGGCTGCAAAGATGAAGTTGATCGCCATCTCCGTGTGAACGCGCTTATAGAGAGAAATGCACATAAATAAGCCTAATGGATTACATAATCAGAGAGTAGCCTTTTTCTTTTTTCGTTTTGAATGATTTCGTTTAAAGACATTTCAAGCTTTGTGTATTTGATGTATTTGTCATGTCTGTGTGAGGCATACACTGAGTTTCGTTAAGTTAGGATGTGCTAGTTCACGTGCAATGCAAGTGAGCGCGCGGGCGCCTCCGTTATATTTATTTCGTAGCCTATTCATTAAATAAATACAGGCAATTGGTTGATGAAAAATTGATTAAAATTAAGATACAATTTAAACAAAACGAAATTCACTTTAAAGAAAGGCTTTCTACAAAACAACTTCAACTTCAACGGTCAAAATCATGTCTGACCCGCTGCATGTCTCATATTGCGCATCCTATCTTACTCGGTCGTGCTGTTCACTTTTCATAAATCAACATAAATGAAAAAAAAATAACATTATAATATTTTAACAAATATGAAACTAAATGCGCTTTACAACAGTAGGCCTACATACTCTCTATTTGTACACATTTCTGCGCATTAATTTAATTCTGAATTTTGCACACACAAGTTGAAAGGCATTTGTTCAAATCAAGTTCACGGAAAATTGTGCGTGCATTTATTAATCATTATGATACTAAAATCCTAACAAATAGGCTGCTATGTACAAAAAATCAGATGAGCCAATAATATGAACGCATTTACACGTTAAGCATTTTCCTCCTATAGAAAACCATTATAAGAAAGCTTAATGTGGCTTAATGCAGATTAGAATGTCCCCTTATTTTGTTGAAATAACGAGATATTATGTCGATAGGCTACTGTGTCCACCGTGGGTCTCCTTTTTTGATCAGCGGAAACGATTTTTGCTTGTTTGGGATCTGACTGTCCAGCGTATTTTAAAAAGTTAAGCAAACTTTCCTGTCTTTTTGACATTTTTCCCCTGAGTGAAACGATCGAGGCTAACAGCAATCTCAACTCGTACAAGCGCGCAAGTCATGAGTCACAAACATTGAACACTACACAAACAGTAATTTTATTTTATTTTATTTCATTTAGGCAATTCATTTTAGTGACACAGGAGGTGCCGGATCCAATAAAAAAGGTTCCGGATCTAATGTCGGAGGTGGGGCTCAAATTAAGCCCTGGCTGTTGTTCATTTAATTTGTTTTAAAATTCACATTTCATCCAGAGCGGTTTCTTCTCGCTTTGCAATGTTTTCGCTTTCTTCTCGATGTGCAATGTATGCATAGGCTACACAGACCACAGACACACAGGCTCTCTCTCTCAAAAATGGTATTTATTTGCTGTGAGAAATAGAGTGGACCTCGGGTTCGGGTCGGGTTCGGGCTTAACATGTAAATTTAATTGTCGGGTCGGGTCGGGTCGGGTTAAATGATCGCGGGTACGGGCCGGGTTCGGGCTTCAGTTTAAAGCCCGTGCAGACCTCTACCCGCACCCTCTCCTGCAGCACCCGCACCCTCTCCTGCAGCACCCGCACCCTCTCCTCCAGCACCCGCACCCTCTCCTGCAGCACCCGCACCCACACACTCTCCTGCAGCACCCGCACCCTCTCCTCCAGCACCCGCTGCCTCTCCTCCAGCACCCGCACCCTCTCCTCCAGCACCCGCTGCCTCTCCTCCAGCACCCGCTGCCTCTCCTCCAGCACCCGCACCCTCTCCTCCAGCACCCGCTGTCTCTCCTCCAGCACCCGCTGCCTCTCCTCCAGCACCCGCTGCCTCTCCTCCAGCACCCGCACCCTCTCCTCCAGCACCCGCACCCTCTCCTGCAGCACCCGCACCCTCTCCTGCAGCACCCGCACCCTCTCCTCCAGCACCCGCTGCCTCTCCTCCAGCACCCGCTGCCTCTCCTCCAGCACCCGCTGCCTCTCCTCCAGCACCCGCACCCTCTCCTCCAGCACCCGCTGCCTCTCCTCCAGCACCCGCACCCTCTCCTCCAGCACCCGCACCCTCTCCTCCAGCACCCGCACCCTCTCCTCCAACACCCGCTGCCTCTCCTCCAGCACCCGCACCCTCTCCTGCAGCACCCGCACCCTCTCCTCCAACACCCGCTGCCTCTCCTCCAGCACCCGCACCCTCTCCTGCAGCACCCGCACCCTCTCCTCCAACACCCGCTGCCTCTCCTCCAGCACCCGCACCCTCTCCTGCAGCACCCGCACCCTCTCCTGCAGCACCCGCACCCTCTCCTCCAGCACCCGCTGCCTCTCCTCCAGCACCCGCTGCCTCTCCTCCAGCACCCGCTGCCTCTCCTCCAGCACCCGCACCCTCTCCTCCAGCACCCGCTGCCTCTCCTCCAGCACCCGCACCCTCTCCTCCAGCACCCGCACCCTCTCCTCCAGCACCCGAGGCGGGCTCGACGGCTCCGGCAGGGAGGCATTGATCTGCAGGTGTTCCAGGATGGAGTCTAGCAAAGTGCGCAGGGCACTGAAATCGTCCGTTCCGACATCACATATAATGGAGAAATCCATCAGCTCCTGCGAGGTCTTGTCTGTTGACATGATCTTCAGCGAATCGCTCGTTACCGGCTGTTTGCTCTGTTTACGCTAGGATTGTGAGCGGCGGCGTCTTTGGGTGCTCAGCAACTGATTCAGTGGTATGGCGCACTGGTCACATGAACGTGACGTCTGCGCGCGTGTGTGTGTGTGGGGGAGGGGGGTGGGGCTCATAAGGAATGAATAATACCTTATTCATTTTTTTATTTTCTTCCCCACTGATCTTCAATTGTTTTATTATCAAAGACAAGTGTTTTTACCTTGTAAAATTGTATTTTATATTGTATTGCCTACGTAGCCCATTTCAACGGCTATTTTTAGATGGAAGGATGTGACGTGTTTGGCCCTCAGACGTTTCGGTTAGTTATCGCGCACATTCAAAACAACAGACGGGAGGCGTTTTTTTTTTATGGCAATTGTTCGATTATTTTCATATTCATTCGATAAAACATGTCCAAATTTAAGTTAGGAGCGTGCTGTTCGGTTGTTGGATGTTCCCTTAGGCCAGGAACTAACTTGCTTTCGGAAAGTCAAAGCGTTTAGATTTCCAAAAAACAAACAACAGCGTGACGCCTGGATTGCGGCCGTGAAGAGAGAAGGCTGGATACACTAGTGAAAATGTAAATGCTGATATCAAGAATTAGAAGGCTGGATACACTAGTGAAAATGTAAATGCTGATATCAAGAATTAGCATTGTTACTAGTGGAAATGTAATTCCTGATATCAAAAATTGCCATTGTTATTAGTAGAAATCTAATTTCTGATATCAATAGCTATCGTTTTACCTAGTGAAAACTGAATTGTTGATATTAAGAATTCATATCCTGGAAATGAATAAAAGTTAAAACGGCTTGCCATACTGAGAAGACATGCATTAATATTGAAAAGTCAGACAGTGACAGTGAGAGTGATGAGGATAAATACTTGAGTGACAATGACTGACTGTTTTGTTGAACTCTTCAATAATGAAACAAAATGCTGATTTTTTTTTTTTTCAGATTTTTTTTTTTTTGGCAAACGATCCAATAAATATTTTTAAAATAGTCTGTCTCACTTGTCTGCCTTATTAGGAATACATTCATCAAAAAGTTTACAATTTTAAAGCCGTCATAGAAGTGAAAAGATTATATATTTTATTTTCTGCGATTTTTCTGCATATATTGTCTGCCATCTTGAATTTTGGCACTAAAAATGAAGTAAAAAATTGGAAACAGGTTGTTTTGTATTCAGTGGGGTCCTAGCAAGTAAAAAAACACCAGTTGCAAAAATCTATATGAACCGTTCCTAAAATAACACAATTCCCCACACTATAACGGCTGAAGGTGTTACTCCGCTTCGCGTCGTGCCTAACAACGCCCTTCAGCCGTTACTTCTTCACGATACAGCACAGCCTCTCGTACCTTATTGCTTACTTGCATAATTTAATTATAAGCAATTTATCCTTTATAAATTAAGTAATTCATTATTTATAAACCAGTTATTTAGGACTTGTCAGTTGTTCATAAGATCACTTGGAAAGTGTAATTAAATGCAGGTAGTTATAACGCATTTATTAAAAAATTATAAAGAGTAATTTGGATCAATAAAAATGACGTACAATATTAATTAACAACTATGTTGTTCAAAAAACGCCATTGCACATAAAACAATAATAATTTTGGTCCCTAACATAAAATGAGGCTGGGTTAAAAATTTCTTTTTTTTTTGGGTAGGATTTTTAAGGATTTTAACTTTTTTCTTTTCTTTTTTTTTTTATATGAACACGAGCCCATCATATTATCAATATATTATAAAAAGTTTGATAGTAAATTAAATATAAAAAAATCTAAATGTAACTTTAAAAATACATTTTTTTGTAAATATGAAAATAAAAAAAATACTACCACTAAAAACAGAACAAAAAAAATACAAAACTACAAAATATGGGCTAACTTTATATATATAAGAAAAAAAATGTGAACAGAAAAATGGAGTGGGGCTTACTCATCCAGCCACTCCAGGTCTAACCCCTCCCCCACGGAATGACTTGCGGTTCACCCCGTAATCAAAGTTCAGTTCGTCATCCACATGGATGACCTGAAGAGCCTTAAATAAAATAACAGGCTTCTCACCCATCACACAACAGAAAGGCTTTACGTGTGCCGAGTTCGATGAATGGTTGATGCGGCGGCCAAATGTGTTGAGTAAGGGGGGACAGGGACATGGGAATGTCTGGGCATCAACACAGAGTCCTTTGCCCCCATGATTAAAACAAAGGTACCCTGCCTCTTCCCGCATGCCCTCCATCATGAGTCTCCCCTCTGATGCTGGGATGACATGGCCGTGATAATCACACACAATGTCACCACAAGCAAACTGTCTGGTCGCAACCACTCCTGTGATTAGAAAAACATTACATTTCGAGTTACAGAATATACTTGGCATGTAGACAAACATTTCAGGATTTAAGTTCTTGCTTATGTTAATGGCTGTTTCATACCGAACCCTTTTACAGCAAGTCCTGGTCCAGTCCCTCTGGACGTCCTCTGTGAGGAGAACCTCAAGCCCTCAGTCGGCACCATAGTATTCATGGTCTTTACCTAATGGCACCAAATCAGGCAAGGCTTGAGAGACCTGAGGCTTAAGAGAGCTCCGGGTTTCATTTTCACTCACGAATCCTTGCGAAAGGCCAATCAGACAACGGATGGGATATTTATTTATTTATTCATTTATTTTTTATTTTTAGAAATGTGCACCTTTATTTAAAAATATTAAAATTTTAGATTTGACAATTCATGTTATTCATTCACAATATATATTATTTTCTCAGGGTGTGTGTAATTATGTCGGTTTTGGAAAGAATGATTTAAAATTAAAATGAAAGTAAACATAGGCTGAGATACATTTTAGAAATATGAATATATTTTGTCCCATAGCTCCGCCCAGGAAGCAGTCCGCGACATAAACCAGGTGTCATTCGAAAGGGTTTTCTTAGTCCTTTCCAAAGAGTCTACTCTGATGCCTATGTTTTGTAAGGGTCATGAGATATTGCCACTCTAAATGTAACCGGAAGTGGGCGTATCTCCTAATTAGAAGGTCTCACTGAATCATGGGAGGTGTTAATAGAAAGGTCTTGGTGAGGCCTTTAACATGACACCATACTTATGACGTTTTGAGCTTTGGGGGCGGAGCTATGGGACCTAATATATTTGTGTATCCAAAAACTATCTTGGTCTAGGAAAGTCGAAACTGCATGTAATTGGTGTCATTGGAAAGGTCTCTGTGAGTGTTTTGTTTGTGTCGCTGCGACCTTCCTAGACTGAGATACATTTTAGAAACATGAATATATTTTGTCCCATAGCTCCACCCAGGAAGCTGTCAGCGACATAAACCAGGTATCATTCGAAAGGGTTTTCTTAGTCCTTTCCAAAGAGTCTACTCTGATGTCTGTGTTATGTAGGGGCCTGAGATATTGACACTCTAAATTGAACCGGAAGTGTACTTATAACTCCGCCCTTAATCTTCTTCAGTAGCTTCTGAGCCTTTGACAGGCTCCTTTTTATCAAGACCTGGTTCGGACCAGAAACTCAAGAGCTCCTGATTGTTTCTCACCAGACTGGATGGCAGCGCCACCACAACAAAATTGTATTTTGATAAAATTGTAAGCACTGTGTTGCCCTCATTAAGGATAGGCTAGCTTACTGTTTCAGAAGCAAGCTAGTGTTGTAGCTTGCATTAAAATGTTGCAGTGGCTGTCATAGATATGGTGGCTGTTGCCAGCGGTTCTTATCACAAAAATGTAGAAAAACAAGATAATTCAGAATAACGGGTGTAACGATACGTGTATTGAACCGTTCGGTACGAGGCTTTCGGTTCGGTTTTCAAACCGAACGGTTCATTGGACCATTTTTCCTGCCGACCAAAATTTCGTTATTTTCAGATGAGCACGCTCATAATGTAAGAGATGCCGGCGCGACCACAACATTGCCCAACATCAAATGACAAACGTAATGCAAGTGGAACGAAACTGCTCGTTATTGTGTGGTTGAAGGACCGTTTATCAGTTTGGACCAGTGCAGCGCGAGCCGATCGTGATCATGCGACACTGTTACTACACAGCGCTAATAAGATAATATTATAATATTTTAATAAGAGATCCAGTAAAGAAAGCATTTGAATTCGCCACAGAAGTAATAACATCGCTGCGAGATCTAGTGAGAAACATTCTCATTTCTCCGTTATTAACGGATCAATAATGCTTTCAAGTAACATTACGCCGTTTTTATTTTGACATTGTGAATACAATTGCTGCCCTCAAATGTTAATCTGAACTAAAAATAAACCTTTAACTACTACAATATTACATTTCATTTTTTCCAATGAGCTTTTTTTGTTTTATATGCTCAATGTTAAATTTATAAATTTATTTAAATTTATAAATTTGGCTTTTCTTCATGACTGTTTAGTCTCATCTGGTCCCAGGGCAGAGACTATTGTTTCCCACAATTTTGTCTCAGGGCAGGGGAATCCCTCCTGGTCTCAGGGCAGAAGTCATATTTTTCTCTTCTCAGGGCAACATAGTTGGACAAAAGGGAGTCAGCTGTCTTCTCTGGTCTCAGGGCAGAAGTGGTCTAAGGGCAGGACGGTGAATCTCTCCTGGTCTCAGGGCAGAAGTCATATTTTTCTCTTCTCAGGGCAATATAGTTAGACAAAAGTCATAGTTAGAAAGGGAGACAGCTGTCATCTCTGGTCTCAGGGCAGAAGTGGTCTGAGGGCAGGACGGTGAATCTCTCCTGGTCTCAGGTCTGCACTGATCCCAGGCTACCCTGCCCTGGCTTAGAATTAGTTTGAGGCCAGTGTCTTTTCCTCCATTTAAGTTTTGCCTCAGGGATGTAAGTATCATAGTTATAGGTTGTCATAAGTATCCAATTTAATGCTTCAGCAGAAATACATGTTTTTAATTTTTGTCTTTTGTCTTTGCCTGTACATGTGTCTAAAACTTTTGCCCATATGCTCTAGTTGCCTGTTTCAGCCTAGTGTGACATCACTAACTCACAGATAAGCACTTGAAACAGAGCGCTGTTAGACTGTGTATTTTGATGGTTATCACCAAAACAACGTGTGAAACCAACACATTCAGAAGTCGGCAAAAAAGTCGCTAGTCGATAAATGTGAATTTTAGTCGCCAAAGATTATAAAAATCGGGGGGAAAAAACTAATTCGCCAAATTGCCAGCACTACTTTAAAGTAGTTTTGTATGCTACATGTAATAGTTGATTGGATTACATTTGTGCCTGTTAGCCTAAGTAAGGTGACTTATTTTGGGACTTTTATTTTCTTCACCCATGCAGACTTAGAAACACTGAAGTCCCAAGGACTTCATAGTGAAGATGTCCTTGGGACAATTGGGCCTTTCCAAATCTTTCTGGGTAGTTTGGAGGCCCTTTTAGGCCCATTTGAACTTCCAGATGAGGTAATTTTCTATTTCTTTAAAAAAAATTATCCTCTTCCCCTTCACCTTGACTCTATTGTGATTTATTGCAGTTTATATATATATATATATATATATATATATATATATATATATATATATAAGAGGTGGGCATAGATTAATTTTTTTAATCTAGATTAAAATGGCTCATTTGAATTCTGCCGAAGGCATTCAGAATATGTGTGCTACCCAAATAATGACTATAAAAGTAAGTCTTTGAGAACGGGTTTCTCAAGCCAGGTGGCGCATTAGACCAGGGGCTCATCTCCTGTTTCCAAAATGCATCACAAACTGCTTGAGAAAGCTGTTCTACTCACTGTAAAAGGTTACTACTGTACTGTTACCGTCCGTAGGCAACATTAGGTAGGCCTATGTTATTATCAACTACTAGCGATGTTGCCTAAAATCCATATTGTGATATACATTGCAGCCTCTTGCGATAACGATATTATAATAAAACCATTTCAGAACAGGTTACACAGACCCTGCTAAACAACTGCTAAATGTATTTTTTTTAAAGGGTGTATGTAGTTTTGAGAACATATATTGTGCAAAACTGTAAGTATACAACATAATTTTGCAGATAAATAAAATGTAAGTACACTAGCTGCAGAGACTTAAGTTGGTCTAATGTTTATTATGGCTTGGAGCTTATGAAACCCCAAATTTAAAATTAGAATATTGTCTAACTGATGTCTTTTCAGTTAAAAAGAAACACAACAACGATTCTTAAAATCGGGCGCAGACAGAGATTATGTTCTACACCACTCAGATATATTGGGAATAATGGTGCGTTCAAGTCCTCCTGGGAAGTTCGTACGTAAGAGGTGGGAAGTCGTGCTTATAACGGCATGTGCGTTCAAGTCACTTTCGTCGGAGCAAAATGGCGGAGTAGCCTACTTTCTCTTAATTAATTACACAAAAATACAGTAAGGTTCTTAAACTCTTGTTCTAGAAAATGAAGAACAAAGAAATGTGCATCAGGTGTATTTTTATGTTTTTAATTAATTTATGAAGCCACTGCCAACACATCGTTACATGTTGCATTGTTATATTATAATACTATCATATTCTGTGTTGGCGATTAGCTAACTGCGCTGTAAATAGAAAAGCCTGACAATATCACAGCTAAATACCTTTACGTATTGTGTATTCCGCCATGTTAATCACTGACACGCCCCCAACTCGTAAAGATCGGAGCTTAGAGAAAATCCCGAGCTCCCCACTGGTATTTACGACATTGTTGTGGCGTTCAAGTGCGTTCAACTCGTAAATACGATCTATACGAGATGACTTGAACGCACCATAATACGCGCGCGCTGGTATTCTGTGATATGTTTCGTTTGAATTTGAGGTGGTAGAACGGATAAGTCACGTTTTAACTTATGCCTAGTTCACACTACACAACTTTAAACGTCGGCAGATCGCTGTGCTGTTCAGACTACATGACTTGCTCTGGAGTCTTGAAGTCGTTGTGGTGTTCAGACTATGTGACACTACGTAAATCTTCTGCAACAGGGGCTTACACACTACAGGAGCTGACAAGTCTTGGCGCATTCCAATGGCGAATGGACGGCGGGACAAAATTGTTGGTATATATATATATATATATATATATATATATATATAGTTGAGCACCGTCATTAGAACTCTATAACCGCAAAAAAACGTGTTATTAAAATATTTCTATCTTTTCTATTATAGAGAATGTTTAAATACTAATTAAAAACAATTGTTGACAGTCTGTGTTATTATTGGTCTATACGTTTCCAACTGTAATTGATTCTTTCAATCATTTGAGATAGAAATAAAAGCTATGACTATGATATAGTGATGTGCCATCATTATGAGATTTTATTAAACAAATGAAAAACATTTCCAATAATAAACATTAGCAATAAACATTTGCAATAATAAACAATATCATTACCGATAACTGATCGTGCAGTTTAATTACCCTTGACTGGCCCCAAACATGTTTGATAAAAGAAAACATATACAGTGTGTTATATGATGTGTATTACATTTTAGCTCAAAAACAATTGTAATAAAAGATAGGATCATAAGATGCTATATTGGGTTTTTACCACTTAATGAAGTTTTGTTTTGGTAATCGTGAGACATGATTTTTACCACTTTGCTTTGTAGAAATAATTTTTTTAAAACGAATTTTGTTTTGTACAAATTGTATCTTAATATTAATAAATGTTTCATCAACCAATTGCATGTAGGCCTATTTATAAAATAAAAAGGGAAATGGGCAATATAATAACCGATGAGTTATGTCATTTAACTCACGTCATTACCGTCACACCAATTCTGAAACCGGCACAACGCAACACACCCCATATATATATATATATATATATATATATATAGGCCTATATTGTTTGTGCAATGATCTGTTTAGACCCCCGAAAGAAAAAAAAGAAAAAAAAAAAGAATATGGGTGAACGGATGGATAAGCACACGGCGGGCAGCAGGGGATTGTCTGTCAGATAGAGATTTGGAAGTGAGTAAAACATTATAATGAAAAAGCAGCTGCCTGTTGTGGTTTGGCAACGATGGTTACAAATACAAAGGGCTTTTGTAATATCATAACAAGATGATCATTGGCTGTTGCTCGTCGCGACACGTGACACCACAGGCTATTGAGTCGGCCGACAATTCCAGATATTTGGCATGCTAGATATTTTTCTGGCGTCGGCGACGCGTCGGCGATGTGTCAGCGAGGGGTTTTGATGCGTCGTTAAGTATTTCACACTCAAAGATTGGCGAGCGCGGATCACCCGCAGATTTGCACGCGATTACAGCCTGACCTGTCGGCGAGCTCGTTAACTTGCAAATCGGGCTTAAATCGGGCTTAAATCATGTAGTGTGAACTAGGCATTACCGAACTGTTACCTCACACACTCTGTCTATATAGTTTGCTGCTGCTCGTTGCACCGATCTTTTTCACCAGTTTTCACTTTCAGCTGTGTTACAGTGTTTACTTAAAGGTAGGGTAGGTAATCCTGTTCAGAAACACTTTTTTTTATACTGGGTGAAATGGTCCTTCCATCCTGATAGTAGTCAATACATTATGTGTTTAGAAAAAGGAAGGAAAAAAAATCTGACCTCTGTAGCAGCTGCAGGACAGTAAAAACTCTGACCAATCACTGCCATTCGGTGCGAATGTAAAGAACCAATCAGATGCCTTCATGTCTCGTGCCCGAGCCCCACTGCGTGCACTCATCACATGTCACCATTCCCGGAAATATTCAGCTCAAAGCACCTGCATATGCAGTCAGCGAAGGCAAACAAGGCAAAAACTACTTCCTCGGACCCTGCCCGCACTCTTGAACGACCTCCTCTGCTTCGCCCTCGACCCCGGACCTGTCCTCGAACCGACGATGCGGTACTTGTCTCCGGACTCGGAGTGTACGTTAGTCTTCATTAGAGTCAACAATGTTTTCATCATGGAAACTCTTACATGCAAAACACCGTATATGTTATGAATCTTACACGAAATTCACCTTCATCACAGTGTAACTGATGGTAATGGAAAAACGTGTATCAATGCAACCTGTTTTTAGTTTGCCTTATAAATATAGCTCGTTCCGAATGAAACTTTACCATTATCGATATGCTAGCTTGATAGTGAGTACTAAAAGAAATCTTATTTGTTATATCATAGTGATAAAGTTAGGTATTTTATTACATGTGATTCTGACATGATGTCACTGTATGTACTTGCGCTCCTTCCTCTCCACTCGTCTCAGGTAATAATGCGTCTTGTTCCAGCCTGAGCGTTTGGCGTCGCGCGGGTCCATGTGTTTTGGGGGGCGTGGCTTGGAAGGAGCTCAGAAGGGAGGGGGTGGGAGTGAATGGAAATAATGAGCTCTGTTTATTGCAGATTAAAAGGTCTACAGTCACTCCGATTTTTTATATTTTCTTTTCAGAGTGCTTACATTTTAATTATGTATTGGTATATAAAGACAGTTTAAACAAATTTGTAATGTTTTTTTTTTAGAAAAAAGATTACCTACCCTGCCTTTAAGATGACGACGAATATGATGCGTTGCAGCCGGGTGTTCCTCGCGGCCGCGGGTAGATTGCGTCATCATAGCTTGTGTAGCTTGAGCCAGCTCCGAACCCAACTTGGAGAATAGATTAACGGCGATATTTCTGCGTTAACGCCGATAACGGCCCACCACTAATATATATATATATATATAATATTTTTTTATGTATTACTTCCCCAGGTAATGGATGCCTTATTTTACGTCATGGGCAGGGTAACTCATACCTTTTTACAAAACTCACTCACTCACTCACTCACTCACTCACTCACTCACTCACATACATACATACAATCAAATATAGATTTTAACATGATTTAATGACTTAAACCATTTCTCTCCCTCGCTTAGAGCCAGCCTGGGACAGAGGCAATTAATAGTCAGGCTATGCGCCTGATTTTGGAGGGCAGCTCCAGGGCTAGGAGTACTTATTTCTTAAAAGTAAGAGTTATGTAAATGTTTAAAGTTATTGTTCAGTGCTGCTGAACACATTAGGTGTCAAGTTTATTTATGTTTGTTCATGAATGTTTTCTCTTTTCCTGTCAGAAAAACATTCTTAAAGGAGCCAGTGCCATCTTCGGCGCCCTACTTGCTGGGGAGAGTGCACGGACCCTCTTTGTGGTTGCTGTTAGGTTATGCAGAGACTATTATTCGCTAAATAGCATCACACTAGTCATTGTTGCTGTTGTGTCATTCTCATTTGTGTTGTATGAGCTGTTAGTGCTTCACATTTTAAAATAATTTCAATCATTTTCAACACAGATTGGTTGAAATTCTCCTTCAAACCTTTCTCATATGTTTTCCCATCTTTTGTATAGCATGGTCAACTTTGAAAGAGGGAACTATTACCTACATCGACTCCTTGGGGGAGCAACCACAGCATTGCTTCCAAATAATGGAAAAATTGGGAGGTACAAGGTTTTTGTATTGCTCTATAAAATGAGATAATGAAAATTCACAGAGATCTCCTTCACAAATATTTTCTCTAATCTTTCAGCTTATTTTGCTGCTAGCAGAGGCTGCCAAGGGGGCCCTGGAAGATGATGAAGAGGGACCATGACTTACAAAATGACTCTTTGTCATGTGGGGTGTTCTCACTAATGGTACAGTTTGGTCGTTTTCTGCATATGTTTCTGTTTTCTTTGAAAATATAAATATTTTTAGTTTTCACTTTAGAGCAAGTTTTGAATGAAAGTTTCAGATCAAATATTAATTGGATTTTTGGACATGGACACAGTACTACCTTCAGCACACGATACAGGAATCATGATCATATAATTATTAAATGAGCACCATAATCTTCTCTTGTAATATAGTCCAATTTTTTTTTACCACAATTTGTTGTTCACATTTATTATAAGTTACATTATTTCATTAAAATAGACTTTCTGTTCTCTTTTAGTTTGCAGAAAGTGTCCTCCAGGGACAACAGAGGGCACCTCCAATGCCTCCCTATCGCTCAAGAGCGGGAGAGACTTGGGACTTTGTTGTTCAAACTCCCTTGGTAAGTAGTAGACATATGTACGGTATGGGTGCTCCTTATTGAGCTCTGCTGCTACCTGTAGCTGCCTGCATTAAGTTTAACTACTGATGATTGAAGTGGGTAGCTTTAACTTGTAAATTCGGAGGATGTCATACTTCGGAGTACATTGTTACTACATCATTTTCAAGCATAAAATATGACATAAGTTTATGTTTCAAAATCAGATGCTTTTTATTTACGATCTTTCTTAGAAGGATGAGGTGAATACACTGTCTTGGTTCTACGCACATTGAAATAAGCATGCAGAATGAATCATTATTTTCATGATTATTATTTGGTTTTTGAAACATTATAATAACATTAAAATGACATTAAGAAACATGTTCATTTCTTTTAGATACGAAGACTCTAAGAAGAAAAAAGGCAAGGGTTAATGATCAAAATATACATACTGTTTCTCAACACATTGTAAACTTAATGTTTTTTTCTCTTTTCTAGGAAAAAATCGCCAAGTCTAAAAATACAGGTAAGAACAGCCACAGACTGGGACTAATTTTAGGTGTATTGAGATTCTAGGCAAGTCTGTTTGGTAAGTAGGGCTGATGTATGTAGACAAGCTACAACCAAACCTAGTATAATTGTTAATGTTAAGTAAATTTGTACCAATGTTGTTCCAAGACTGGTTCTGCTCTTGATTAGCTTAGGTACACACACACACACACACACACACACACACACACACACACAGACACAGTCTTAAATACAGTAGATGGTGATCAGCATTCGAGTCACTCACTAACAACATACATGTAGGGATCTTTTCAGTAAGCAATTGTGTCTTTGATGTATTAACTTTGCTGTTAGGAAAGTACAGAGATCTTTCTTTTGAAACAGTTTGTTCCCTGAATGCTGTTCTCTGATTGGTCTTAAATATAGTAGATGGTGGCCTTGCACAGGAATCTGAGTCCACAGAGGGTGAACAAGGTAGGAAGATGCTGTATTTATGGTCAGCATTCAAGTCACTCACTCACAACATACATGTAGGGATCCTGTCAGTAAGCAATTGTGTCTTTGATGTATTAACTGATCCACATAGCACTGCTTTTTAGGTAAGAAATATACAAACACACAGCCCACCTGAAGATCTTTCATGTAGGCATTTGTTTTCTTTTATGTTTTGACAGATCAACCTGTTGGAGAGCACCCATGTGCAGGTAAAAAAAAATATAGAGAACACACACACACATACGCACCTTTCCTCTGCCACCAACAGCACATTGCTGTTAGGAAAGTGTCACGGTGTGACAAAAGCCAGATAAGGAGAGAGAGTAAAATCCTCGTGAAGGCAGTATTATTTGGAGACCTCTTGTGGATGGTCATCTCATCACGCCGCGAAATCTGTTGCCATGGCAGCGAGGCCAATTGCCTGATTGACAGCAGGTGAGGAGAATTACAGAGAGTGTTGTGAGAGGAACGCGCATTAAGATGGGGCTTTAAAAAGAGAGAGGAAACAGACGGCCAGTGTTGTTCTCCTCCCGTGAGATACTGTGTTTTGTCGGCGGGTTGTTTATATTTGAGGCTGGGCTGTGAAGCAGGGCGAAGATTGAAGCCGAGGAATGGAAAGGAGAGAGTGAAGTTTTGTCAACGAAAATCCAGGGGATATCGTCAGCAGTGGGAGAGACGCAAAGTGATGAGTATTTGATCCGTTGTTTATATGCACTGACACTGAAGTGGTGTGGAGCGTTTGGAAAGCCCGTCCTCTGGATACTTACCTCTGGGCAGCCTCCGGCATTCGTTCCATCCTCACTGCGAATACCTACCTGGTTCCAGTCTGAATGGGGTCCGTGTAGCCAAGACTTCCTTGAGAGCCTTGTAAAGAGTACTTACCCAGTGGCTTACTTGAGTGGTGTGCGTCCTCCTCTGATTCCTCTCCGACGAGCCGCAGGGTGTCCACGAACGTCCATCCCGCTCCGGTCCAGGGGGCCCATCGAATTGCTTCTGGCGAAAGAAGAGATTTTAATTAGGACTTTTCAAATTTACCTGCTTTTAACTTAATAAAGAAATTGTTATTCCTTTATCCTCTGTTTTTGTCTGGTTCCTTGACACGCTCCTCGAGGCGGTGCCCGGTCCCCAGGGGTGGGTGCAGTCTGGCTTGGCCCACCCCGACCTGTGACAAAAGTACAGAGATCTTTCTTTTGAAACAGTTTGTTCCCTGAATGCTGTTCTCTGATTGGTCTTAAATATAGTAGATGGTGGCCTTGCACAGGAATCTGAGTCCACAGAGGGTGAACAAGGTAGGAAGATGCTGTATTTATGGTCAGCATTCAAGTCACTCACTCACAACATACATGTAGGGATCCTGTCAGTAAGCAATTGTGTCTTTGATGTATTAACTTTGCTGTTAGGAAAGTACAGAGATCTTTCTTTTGAAACAGTTTGTTCTCTGATTGGTCTTAAAGGAGAACTCCGGTCAATTTTAACATTGAGCTCATTTTTTTGTAAATTTGGAGTGCTGTCAATACAGAGAACAACGACAAGAATTGGTGTTGCCTACAACGTGTTATCCTCTTTTTAAAATTTGCACCCTGTTGACTTCAATGGGGCAAGTACTAAACCTGCTTTTAGCCTCTTAACATCCTTGATGTGTCATTACAAGTGCACAGAAAATGTGAGTGATTCCTTCAGAGTGAACACGAGTGAATCTGACTGCAGTAGATGTGAAAGATATGAATAAAAGTGAAGTTAATTCAGCCAGCGCTCATACCTGTATTTACATCCTGTTTTCGGTCGAAGGCCACAGTAATCGATTGTCGAGTTCACACTCATAGGTTTAGTTACCTATGATCACGCGCGTGAACTCAACAATCGATTACTATGGCCTTCGACCGAAAACAGGATGTAAATATAAGTATTTGCATTGGCTTAAATAACAATTTTTATCCAAAAATATTTTTATTACAAAAAAATTAGCTCAATGTTAAAATTCACCGGATTTCTCCTTTAAATATAGTAGATGGTGGCCTTGCACAGGAATCTGAGTCCACAGAGGGTGAACAAGGTAGGAAGATACTGTATTTATGGTCAGCATAGTTTTGGCCATGAAATGAGTTGACCATAAAATAAAAACAATATTTTTTCACTTCTACAGTATTATTCGAAGTGGAGAGTGTTCTCCGGTTACCTGACGGGACCAAGGCCAAAAGGTAACTTTGTATGTCATTACCATCAATATTTCATACATTTACATAATTCTTACTAAGCAATTAATAGTTCCAAACAATAACTGTGCACAGGTCTACACATTGCACGATTACCGCCTTATAGTGCGGAAAATACGGTATATTAGACTGGGTATAACCCTCGGTGTTGCACGCTATTATATTTAAATTTAAATTTGCTCTGCAGTTATGTCTGGCCCTGAGAAATTACCTTCTTGGGAGGTACTAACGAACGTAGACAATCGAAAAATGTTTCTGTGTACAAGGGAGGAACGCGTTTGGCTCGGTATGTTTTCAAAGTCCGGAACTGTGATTGCGCGGGGTCACACTCACTGTATGAAATGAAGTAGGTGGGGCTGGTGACTACTGTAGGCTATCAGAAGTACACAGAAGGAATTTTTAAGCAGAAATCTGTTTCTCTACAGACAATTACTAATTTCCCAAATTTAGGTAAACTCTTGCTGTAAGGACAGGTGCATATCATATTCCTAAGCCTTAAGCCTTAGCTCATAACAGCCTCTTACATGGCTCATCATGCTAACATGGCACAAAATTCCTACTTGCAGCACCTTTGCTGTGGAATAAGTCTTTAAAAGTCCCCCAGCTTCCACCTAGATATACTGGGCCAAAGTCAGTTATTTAAAACCCTTTTTAAGGTGTCATGTATGTGTTCTCCTGTACCTAAAGTGTTACCTACCAACATTTCTACAAGGTAGAAGATTGTTTTAACTCTATATGCCTGCTTAAAATCTCCACTGATATTGCAGATATAAAGTGACTAGGGAGGAACTGATTAGAAGGTGTGGGCCACCAGAGGGCTATTCGCCCAATGCTCTGGTGGCCTACTTAAGGAAAGGCAAGAGCCAAAAAGAGGCGGTCATGGCCAAGTTGCACGACTCACAGGTGGAGCCAGGACCACGAATCAGGCTGTCAACAAGTGTCAGCAAGTTGTGTGAAGGTAACTGAGGTCTAGAGGTTAAGAACATGATGTGCAAGAGTTTAAGGGCAGTGGACCACCCATCACTTCACACAGCTGGTATAAGAATCTTTTCTTAATAGTCTGGCTAGGCGGAAATCTTTGTTACCATTAAGATTTTGGTAATTTTGCACACTTTTGGCAGGATGTGAAGGCATTGAAATTGGTTCTCGTTACGCACAATACAAACACATTGCCAGAAATAACTATTCTGCATGACATTGGGCAGTGATTTTAATTTTTTTTTACCTTGAGTACCACCTCAGAAAATATTAGGCTTTTCCAATACCACCATCTTACACTTTACAGCAGTATGGCATGCAATCGGGGTGAAATTGCAACCTCACTGTGATGTCAAATCATAAGAATGAATAAGACAAATAGCAAAAATATTTTTTCATTTTCAAATCTTGTTTTACAAGTTTTATTATTTATTGTGATTATTGCATCATTGACCTATTCACTTAGAATTTGCCACCAACACGGATGCACATAGATTATTAACTCTGATCTATATGTTTTTGGTTGCAGAAAACAGTGAGATAGGAGGTTGGGTAAACATCTTTTGTTTATAGACGCTATCTCGTTATCGTGTCTTATGTCTCTGTAAGATGTTAGCCCACTTAAATGAAGATGAAGATTCTGGGATAAGTAGGCTCAGAAAGAATCTACCTTTGTATTACTGAGAGGTCTTGAATTAACAGGACTTACCTCTTCCACAAGTAAGGCTGTAATTATGAAATTTTCATAGATCTTATCAACTAGGCGGACTCATCAAATGGCATCATCAAGGCACTTTCACATGTTGATCAGAACTTTTTTTGGAATGACTGAATCTCGTTTCTGTCCTTAACAGTCTATACTCCATGGGCGAGGCTAGCCCCTTTTTAGGGGTGCTTCAGCACCCCTAAAAAGGAGCTCAGCACCCCTAAAACTTGGAGTAAGAAATGTTGTTATTCTAAAAAATTTGTCCGTCTTTGACAAGGTTAAATAATGTCCAAAACATACTCCGTAGTTTGTGGTTTAAAATGTATGTGTTAAGGATGAAAATGAAAACATCCCCACTTAGCAAATGGTGTCATCCTCTTCTCGAACGGCACGAACGTCATCCAGCGCGAAACACACGCAGAGTGAGAACCCGTTATATAGTACTAGTGTTGTGAATCAACTACGTTGCTCCAAAGCTGTGTCTCACATATAGGTCTCAGACCGTCTCACACTTCTTTCCTTTTTTTCCGATTCCGGATTGTTCCGATTCCGAAACCATATCGGTGAGTAGAGTCTGGAGTCACTAACTTAAGTGTTGTGAATCAACTAAGCTGCTCCAAAGCTGTGTCTCACACTTCTTTCCTTTTACCTAGAGTTGCCCCGATTCCGAAACCATATCGGTGAGTAACGTTACTGGAGTCAGTATCCTGAATCAACATGGTAACTGTTATGGCAATTTTTAAGTTTTCATTGATTTACAGTATTGATTTTCATTTACTTTCAGTAAGACATTGAAATGACTCTTTGTTGGACTGTACATGGTCTGCCAACATATGACTAATGTGTGTGTGTGTTTTTTTCGTTTAATACACTGGAAACGGGTGAGACGTCAGGAGGAGGCAGATTGAAAAGGTGCCTATGTCCCCTAGGGTCAGAGGCCGTCCAATTTAGAACTTGTGAGTTTGTAAGAATAAACTCAGCAGGATTAGATCACTAGCAGAGAAACCTTCCCTTGTTTAGATAAGGGCCTGTAAGCAGAAGACCTTGAAAGCAGTATAAAGACTCCTCTGCCCTCCCTTCCTCGTCGCACTTGTTTCACAGACTGTACTTTTGACTTCTGTGTGGCAACTGGGCCTTCTTGCAAGAATAAACTACTTTTTAATGATCATTTGAATTTCAGAGTGTCTCTTACGCAGTGATTGATTGTTTAATGAATATTTTTGCCACAACAATTGGTGTCAGAACAGTGGGATTCCTTGGATGTGCCCTTCGGACCCGAGAGCGGACGGTGAATTGGCCTCCTGGACTCAGAGTCACAGCCCTACCCCGAACAGTTTTGAGGGATGAGGGGCCGTTCCGCCGGGGTCCGGAGGAAGCAACCACTGGAATTAAGAAAACGAACCGTGGCAACAAAACATCTCTGGTAAGAGACAGCTAAATTATTTTCTTTTTGGGGGTTCAAAAATGATGAGTGAACGTGAACCATGTTGGCTGAATTTGCTTTGGGTACGAGCGAGAGGTGATTCAGGGGAATCACAATTTTTTTGGGGTAAGGGCTGAGGAATTCGGATCAGTTTCTACCTCACTTAGCTCGTTGGTGGACGGAAGGGCCACAGGTGATACAGGGGAATCACAGATTCAGGAGAATCACAGGTGCTGGTTAATTAGTTTTGCTCAAAGTCTCTGTAACCCAAAGAAATCTTGCAAAGGTGGACGGAAGAGCCACGCCAGATTAATTAGGTGAATCAGAATCAATCGAGCACTGGAAGGTGCTCATGAGAAGATTTTGAGTAAAACATAATTACAAAAGCACGGCATATTTGCCGAAACCCGACCGGTTTTGGGTGAGATAAAATCGGGTCTGTTGAAGACGTTTGACAGATACTAAGACACGTGTCGAAAGAGTAAAATCCAGAAGGGAAATTCAGCCAAAAATGGGGTCATCTAACAGTAAATGCGACCGGTTTTGTACACCGGTTTACAGTCAAATGAAGAAAAATTATGCGAAAGTTGATTAAGTACCATGATTTTCCCAGGGAGGGAATGTTAAGTGTCACTAGGCTGACAGCGGTGAGAGACTCGATGGAAGAGGGAAGTGAAAAACAAAAGGTTGTTGTGTGAGAGACGTGTGGATTGTAAGCAAACAATCGTGTACTGGTTAGATGAGGTAGAGCGAAAAGAAGGGAAAATGATGCAGAAGGAACTGGCATGTAGGGAAAGTTGAGAAGAAATGTATGCAAAATGTATGGTATAAAATAAAATTTCTGATAGAATTTATGGAACTATTTATGAACGCCTGTTAAGTCAAATTAAGTGATGTAAAATAAGGAATGAAGTTTTTATTAAGCAGAATGGGGAACAATTATATTTTACTGGTAAAATAGTGATGTCTAGAGAATTTTCATAACAAGAGTTGAAGGAGCAAGCAGCTATAATGGCTGTCTGTGCGATTTAGAAATTGAGATATAAGTAATGATATTTTGTTTTTTGTGAAACAGCAGAGATAAGTGGGACTGAGAAAATAATGATAACATTAAGTTGAACCATTTGATAGTGGAATACTGTTTCCAACCAGTGCTAATGAAATTGATGGCATTTAGTACAAATTTTATACTTTATGAGGAGTCCTGAAACAAACAGTGAGACAGAAGAGAGCAAACGCTGTAAGCAGCTGTGCTCTGAAGCTTTGACTTCAAAGAAATGTGAAGTAAAAAAAAAAAAAAAAAAAAAAAAAATGTTTATTGAAAACCCTTATGTTGAGTGATTTTCTGTGCAGTTTATGAAAATGAATGTGCTGCCATTGATAATGATGAAGATTATGATTTGGCTATTGTGATTGAATCCGCCACTGGTGTAAAAGAATACAGAGAACTGCTTATCAGTGGCTCTGTTTACATTCCTGATGGGGACACACTGCTTCAAGGGTGTGCAGTAAGTTGGAGCTGTTTGAAAGCTCAATGATCAAACTATAGGCAAAGAGAGTTTTAATTGTGGTCAGCAGGGCCATTTAGCCCGTAATTGTAAATGGACACTCAGAAAAGAAAGTGATAACGTGAAAGTGACGTGTATTAATGTGGGTTTGAAAGTAGAACAGTATTTAAATGACGATATTAAAGTTTTCGTCTGAGAAAGAACTAAGAATGTGAACGCAGTGCTAAAGTAAGTGAAAAGAACGTGCAAGTAAATAAGGGAGAAAAGAAAGTTGAAGGAAAGTGAATAGATGAATGTGATTAAAGTTCACTGAGATTTTGCCCAGTAACTTCTTTGTCTGATCTTA
Source organism: Rutilus rutilus (assembly GCA_021464565.1). Lineage (NCBI taxonomy): Eukaryota > Metazoa > Chordata > Actinopteri > Cypriniformes > Leuciscidae > Rutilus > Rutilus rutilus. The sequence goes on along the minus strand of JAJAQA010000006.1, from coordinate 2,218,885 downwards.
GCTTCCACCATGATACAGGGCCGATGACTCCGGCTACAGATGTAACAGTAAACTGAATAGATGGATGTGATTAAAGTTCACTGAGATTTTGCTGATTCGGACAGGTCTAACAGATTTAAGTGATTAAATCGTGTTGCTATTAACCTGTCTCCCTTAACACTTATTAGGCAAGTCCGGGTGAGGTGACTCTTGAATGTGACTTTCCTGAGCTCCAGAAAACAGCTAAGTTCTGTTGAAGAAAACTGATTGCGTGATGATGAAAAAAAAGAAAATGAAAATAACCGCGATGACCAGTATGCATGAGGTGTATATCTGATGACGGGTAAGATTCTCCAAAGGCTTTAAAAGGATGGACGCCCAAAGCAGGATTGCATCGCTGCTGGGCGCTTTGCCAAATAGAGAAGGCAGGTGTTTTTATATGTGAGAAAGGTATGAGAGTTGAACGCTGAAAGACTGCACTAGCCACCAGCATCAGCAGGTCACTGAGAGGGGAGATGTTGTGCCGACGAGTCATGGCAGTCTGACCCGCAAAATGTGAGTTCCTCTATACCACTCACCAGAAAACCGCGTTTCCATCACTGCAACGATGCCAGGGGACACACCCTGATGGAGATTAAAGATAAAGAGCTAACGGGAATGGGCTTTCAAGAGCCAGCTGAGACCATGAGGTGATTGTCATTATTTGTTGTGGAGACAGTAACAAAACTTAATTTATGTCAGGAACATGATGCTGGTTGCCTTATGGGCAAGGGAAAATTATAGAAGTGTTGATATTGAAATAATATGCCTGTAAGATGGTTTTAACTCCTGAAGGTCATTAGACATGTTGGTGGTTAAAGATGAAGACAGCTTTTGTAGATTCAAGAAAAAGTCTGGATAAAAGTTAATGGTCAAAGGTTATTGTAATGAATTTATTATTATGTTTTGTCTAAATTACAGTCTTAGGAGGCTGTTGAAAAGATTATTTGTGAATAGTGAGAGAGACTGAATGTGGAGGAAGGGTACTCTGTCTGTCTTTCTGTTATCCTGCTAAAGCAAGCTGAAGCAAAATGATGATAATGAACCAAAACAACCCAGCTGACTTTTCTAAGAGAAAATGAATAATGAACAGACGTGCTTTGAAACTGGTTAAGAGACCATGTAAAATTAGATAAAAGCTACAGGAAAATGAGAAGTTTAAAATCTTATTATAAACGTTAATCTTTTTAGAAAAAGATGTGAATATGAAAATATGAGTGATTTATAGTCAGGTATGTGTGTGTGTGTTTGAGGGTGAATGGACTAGGTCTTGGTATGTGTTAGTTTAGAGCAGCTATTCCATCTGAATAGTGTGTATATTGTGTCATTAACCTCTGGAATGAGTGTTCTATCATTACAGATGGGTTCAGGCAAATTACAAAATTTAAAGAAAATCTGATGAAAAGATAATACAGAACACGGGGCAAGTTTTAAGTTGATTAGCCATCAAGCTCTGTCTGGCAGTAATTAATTTTGTCATTTGTGGTGTTGATTTGAATTACTTTCTGGATCAGTTTAAGTATTTATGTAAATTGGAATCGTTGTAGATCGTCGTCCATCGTGGGTTGATATAAACGAAAATGTTATAGATTTGATGGCAACAACAAAGTGACACATTGGCTAAGTCAATATAAAATTTTCCAGATAGCTCCTAACATTTATGATTATTGTGAACAAAGGGAGGAGAATGTTGTTTGACTGATACTGACCAAGTCTGTACACCACGACCTGACCTGATACAAACAATTGATGACTTTGACATTGGAAAATGTTTGTAGATGACTGACTTAAGAGACCAAAAAACAGGCCTGAAAAGCAGTGAGACTCAGGGCCAGTGCCCTTCAAATAATTAGATAAGAAGAACTGATTGTGGCTTACGTAATGTTTTGTTTCAGAGGCAGAGAAAGATGTCTGGGGGGAAATTTGGCTGAAGGACAACGTTTGGGTTAGTTTACCCAAACACCATTGTTAAATTGATGCACAAGTTGTGCATCATGCATCAAAAAGGGGGATGGTAACAATTGCCATACCAAGGGGTTCAAATTTGCTGAATGCAATCGCACAGGTGGGACGATAAATGCTGGGAGGACACAGGGTTTAACTGGGTAAAAGCCCTGCAAGAAGTCGTTCTTCTCCCTAACAAAATTGCTGTCTGTAAGTGTGCTAAAAACAAGGACTGTTTCAACAGGGAACGCCAGGGCAGATGCGGCAGCGAAGGCCGCGGCAGCACAGCAGACAAAAGAAACTACGTACTTTACTATCTGACAATAACCTCGACATTTGTTTTTCTTTACAGAGCATGCAGACTTTTGATACAGGGCAGAATGAAAGGCCACACCTTGTGCAAGCGCATAACTTAAAATTTTCCCTTTGCAGAATGTCAGGATGGATTGTGTCGAACAGAACTGATTCTGTTCCAAATGTATAAATAATTTGTTTTGTTTTGTTGACATGAGCAAAGTTGATTCCACAGGTCACACCAAAAGGGACGACCGGCTAGACAAGCGGTCAATAACAAAATAGCTAGGGTCTGCATTCACAGGTGACAGCGGGCAGGAAATGGTTCATTCCAGTGGAGGTGTGGTCGGGATCTAAGGAAAGATCTTGTGAAGACGGAACGTCCATGGGGCAACGAGATGGTCAACACACCTGGAGGAGGATGTGGATCAACTAATGGTTTAGGTTTAGCAGAATAATTTGTTTTGTGACGGTTGTTGATGATTTTATTTGGTTGAATCAAACTAGGGCTTAGTATTGAGATAAATCTAATGATTGTATGTGTTATTCTGATAATTTTGTTATTCATGGGTGAATATGAGTCTGTTCAATTGGCGAAAATGACAGCCTATCCAAAGGATGAACAAAAATTAGGCAGATGATACAAGTAACAGAAGCTACAGTAACATGTGGTAAATTGGGGGGTGTTTTTCAATTTCTTATTTTCTGACTTTCTAAATTCTTTCTTTCTAAGGACGATGATAATGTGTAAAGAGGGTTAAAAACAGCAGCCATCCGTGTCACGAGGTGGCGTACAAGGACAGAGTTTGAAATGAGGGACTTTTATTTTACTTTTATCTTTTCCTAATGATGTTTTTCTTTCTAAATATAATCTATTCTATTTCTTGTTTATATTGAGGTGACTGAGGGTCCGACCTTGTGTTGGGGGTGCGATAACAGTGCTTATCCACCTAGCCCGGCTTTATATAAACCTTTACTTGCTTGCTATAAAATTAAGGGCCTATCCTTACAGAACAGCCTAAGCTTATTTCATTTTTAATCCTTTCTTTTCCTACAAGTTTAAAGAAGAGTGATCAGTCATATGAAAATCAGAGAGTTGCAGTATTAGTATTATTATTTTTATTATTGATTGATCAGTTATCAATAAATGATAAAAAGGGGGAAATGTTATGGCAATTTTTAAGTTTTCATTGATTTACAGTATTGATTTTCATTTACTTTCAGTAAGACATTGAAATGACTCTTTGTTGGACTGTACATGGTCTGCCAACATATGACTAATGTGTGTGTGTGTTTTTTCGTTTAAACACTGGGAAACGGGTGAGACGTCAGGAGGAGGCAGATTGAAAAGGTGCCTATGTCCCCTAGGGTCAGAGGCCGTCCAATTTAGAACTTGTGAGTTTGTAAGAATAAACTCAGCAGGATTAGATCACTAGCAGAGAAACCTTCCCTTGTTTAGATAAGGGCCTGTAAGCAGAAGACCTTGAAAGCAGTATAAAGACTCCTCTGCCCTCCCTTCCTCGTCGCACTTGTTTCACAGACTGTACTTTTGACTTCTGTGTGGCAACTGGGCCTTCTTGCAAGAATAAACTACTTTTTAATGATCATTTGAATTTCAGAGTGTCTCTTACGCAGTGATTGATTGTTTAATGAATATTTTTGCCACAACAGTAACGTTACACCTATAATAAGTGTTTAGTTTCGGACTATTGTAGTCCAGCGGGTCGCCGCCGCTGTGGAGTAGCACAGGACCTGGGTGACTCGTCCATAGTCATGAACGGAGAGAAGTAACGTTAGCGCCGGTTACAATGTTCTTCCGCAAGACGCATGCAGTTCTGTTTATTAACTGCTAGAGCGTGAAACAAAAACAGCAGCGCGACAAATAAACTGCGTACCTGTGTAGTGCGTACGTGTGTCTCTGTTGTTAAAGTTTATCGTTAATTTGATACTCATTTTAACAATCGGGAGTCATGTAAACATGACGTCACGTGCGTCTTTTCTGGTCACTCGTCATGGAAACATGAAGCCCTGGCGTTTGGACCAGAGTGAAAACAAATGACATATCACTGTATACCACCAGTATGTGTGAAAACACTCACTGTGGCTTTTTAAATGAATTGTTATTCATTCCTAGATTTATATCTGTTTTATTATTTTTCAGTTGTGGCTGACTATCAAACTAGACAATAAAAGAAAGTTTAATGTTTTTCTTTTGCTGTATTTATTCATTCCTCACACACAGAGGATTTAACCTGAACCATGCTTAACTCCTGAACTCCTAGCATTACTCTCTCTCTCTCTGTGTGTGTGTGTGTGTGTGTGTGTGTGTGTGTGTGTGTGTGCGCGTGTGGCCTGCCAGTGAGCAATGGACATATGACAGTTCTTTAGAAAAAAAAAGACAGATTCAGGTGAGAGACTAGGGCCTCTGACCTCTGTCTTTTGTTTTTTTTTTGTTTTTTTGTTCTTCTGAAAAGTGTTAAGCTAAAGTAACAGATAATGCAAACCATTACTTATCTAGGCAATGGTCCCCTGCTTTTTTATTTTTATTTTTTTATTTCAAACCCACAATGGAGAATACAGCTTCTCTTGTGAAATGAATTTGTGATTTAAAAAAGTTTCTAAGCCCAATAATAATAATAATAAATACATTTAAAATGACACGCCTCTTGTGTGCCTTTTGATCATATCCTTAGAATCTGTAAATGGTCTCCATAATATTTTTGTGACATGACAAACTGACCTCAACTCTCCTGCCTACAATATATTTGTGTATGATTGTCAGTGCCAAGGGAAAGAGAGGGAGAGGGAGAGGGAGATGGAGAAGGAGAAAGGGAAAGGGAAAGGGAAAGCATGCAGGAAGAACCAGGTGAGGAAACAACAACAATAAATTGACATATAGTGAATAGTGGCAAGCAAAACAGTAACTACTCCTACACTAACTTATTGGCATTAAGCAGCCTATATGACATTTACTTTTTGTAACATTATTTTACACCACATTTTTTTCATAATAAAGGAGGAGGAAAACAACAGGGATAGTCCATAAGGGATGAGAGGGAATTGACTAGTGAAAGAAATGAAGAGACAGAGGGAGTGCAACATGGAGACCAACAAGCCAAAGCAGCAGGGCCAGAAGAGAGCTGTTCAGACTTGGGGGATAAGGACACTGGTCCTAAACAGTTAAAGCTGTCTCAACACCCTTATACTCAGTTTGGCACACAAAAAAGAGCCTTTCAAGAACAGTGGTTCAAAAGTTTCAGATGGCTGGAATACTCAGCTAGACAAAATGCTGCTTTCTGCTTTCCTTGTAGGGTATTTGGCAAAAATGTCAGAAAGGATGCACTTGTGAATGATGGAGTTAATTACTGGCAAAAGGCACTTAGCAAGTTTCAAAAACATGAAACAACACAGTCACATAAGGACAGTGTGGTTTGTTGGAACAGCTACAAAGCAAGCCTGTCAAAAGGGAATGTTGTAGAGCAGATAGAGGCAGCAAGTACCACTGAAATTAGTGAAAGAAGGCAGTACCTAGAGCGTATTATGGCAGTAACCTGCTTCTTGGGGAAGCAAGGCATAGCATTCAGAGGTCATGATGAAACAGATGAGAGTCACAACAAAGGCAATTTCCTAGAGTGCATGTCACTTTTGACCAAATTTGATCCCTTCTGGCAGAGATACACAGCCCCTTCAAACACCACGTACCTCTCATCTGATAGCCAAAATGAGATGATAGAGTGCTGTTCACAAGAACTAACAGAAAATATCATCAGTGAGATAAAGGGAGTAAATATGTATGCCATTATGGCTGATGAGGCCAGGGATGGAAAGACAGAACAGTTGGCACTCTGTGTTAGATACGTGTCTGTTGAGGGTGCCGTCAAAGAAAGGTTCCTAGCCCTTACAGAGGTGTCACAGTTTGATGCTACTTCGATAACAGCTGCAATTGAAAATCAGTTGGTAAAGAAGGGAATTGATCAGTTGAAATGTGTGGCACAGACCTACGATGGGGCAGCTGTCATGAGTGGGGATGTTGGGGGTGTACAAGCCCATTTAAAAAAGAAGCACCCTGAGGCAATTTATGTGCATTGCTATGCGAATGAGTTAAATCTTGTTTTATGTCACACATGCAAAGCTGTCTCTGAAGCCACAGAGTTCTTCAACATGCTGGAAAGTCTCCATTCTTTCTTTAGTGTCTCCCTTGTAAACCACCATAAGTTTGTGGACACTCAAAAGAAGTTAGGGTTGCAGCCAAGAGAACTTGTGCAGTTGTCAACTACACGCTGGGCATGCCAGCTTCATTCAGTGACTGCAGTGATTGATAATTTCCCTGCTATCATTGAGTGCCTCTCCACAATCAAGACACCTACAGCAGTTGGATTGAGGGCAAAACTCAGTAAATTCTCCTCAGTGTATTTGCTGATGGTTTTCCACACTCTCCTGTCTGTAACAGCAGGTTTACACAGATACCTACAGAAGGAGACCATTGACATTGCCCAAGCAGTGACATACAAAAATGCAGTGACTGACACCATGAAGCAGAAACGCAGTGATACCACTGCTGCAGATCTGTACTCCAGAACAATAGCTATGTGTGAGGCAAACCAGATAGCAGTAGAATCATCCTCAGGACAGAGGCGAAAGACAAAGAGAATGGATGAATATGTTGTTGAGTCAACTTGTGGGGCAGGCAGTGAAACCTGTGGCTCTTCAGAGTTTGAAGATCTCAAGAGGAAACTTTTGTTTCCTTGTCTGGACCGAATGATCTGTGAACTTGAGAGGCATTTTCTGGTGTGAATGAGGATGTGCTCAATGGAATTCAGGCATGCAGTCCAACCTGAGCCTCATCTGACAGCACTGGCTCTGCATTACCATATTGAACTTAAGTCAGAGGAAGTGATAGTTGCAAAAAACTTTCTGAAGCGCAAGATTGAGGCTGGTACAGTTCAGGACATGCTAGCAGTGTACAAACTCCTAGATTCAGAAATGTTCCCTTCACTGAAAGCTGTTATGCAGGTTGCCTTGACAATACCAGTTAGCAGCTGTACATGTGAGCGGTCTTTTAGTGCCTTGCGTCGGCTCCATACATGGCTCAGGAGGACCACAGGCCAAAGCAGACTCCAGCACCTAGCTGTGATGTCTATTGAGGAGGGTCATTGACAGGGTCATTGACAGGTTTGCCACCCTCAAAGTGCGGCGACATAGATTAACTCTCCCAAAGTAGAGCCAAATGGGGATTCAGGGGAAGTACTTCAAAGATTTCCCTCTCTTTCTTTTTTTTTATATCTTTACTTTCTAAGTATTTCTAAGACCTCTGTTAATAATCTGGATATTTTGGACTTCTTGGTTTTACCTTCTTTTTTTTCTTTTTCTTTTTTTCTTGATGTGAAGCTTGTTTTATTATTATTTATTGATGACTTAAATTGGTTTATGAAAGTTCAGACAGGCGAGCAACCAGATATGTTAGAGATGGCCATTTGTAAATAATTTACAGAAGATGAATTACATTTTGTTGTCCAAGTACTTGTTACTTTGTTCAATGACATTAAAGTTGAATCTAATCTAACCAATCTGATGACTGTTGATACAAAAGGAGGCACATGGAGTTAACGGTCAGGAAAACCAGCTGAGTGAAGAAGGTTTTGTGTTTGTTACAGGGGGCTGTCTGTGTGAACTCACAATTAAGCTGGGGATTTTGGAGTTAGTTGAACCAATGTTAAAATGATAAAGTTATTTTTCAATAGACATATTTTTTGTTTTTGTGTGAAAAGAGGGTGGGTCGTGGCAGTGGGGCTCATTGGGTGCTCAGCACCCCTAAAGCTCTGACCCTAGAATCGCCCCTCCTATACTCCATTCTTAGTTTGACAAAAATATAATTTTTTGTACTCTCTTGCACTGTGTATTTGTAGAAGAATGTCTGGCCCTTGCAGAGGATGTAAATTACATGGGTTTTAAATACCTACCAATTCAAAAAATTGGCCAGGCTTGCCTGGAGGAGGACCAACATCTTGAGGCCATCGTCAAGGCCCAACACTGCAGGTTCATTGATCTGTTGTTACCAATGCCAGTATGCAAGATTAAAAAGGCTTAGATCTACATATGCATTATTGTATTACATCACCTCTACCACTGTTCTTTATGTCAATAACATCTGTTTTTAACACTTTTGCAGGCAGACACTAAAAAGGATAAAGACCGCGATGGAGGCCAACTGGTCCTATTACAACCTCGCTACGCATGGCCTTGGACCAGAAATGTTGAAGGGTGCGTTTTCTTTAATTGATGCGTGCCTGGTCGAGGCAGAGAACCTCCACTGCCTCCAGAAGTAAATAAAGCATGTCAATTTTAAAGTGGTATCTGCATTTATGGGTAGCCTTGACTAAGGAATAATCTTTATGGTTTACTGAGTAAACCACTTTGCACAATATAGATGTGATTTAACCCTTGTGTTGACTTCGGGTGAAATTGACCCGTTTTCAATTTTTGTTTTATATCAGAAAATATGGGACGTAGAAATAAGCACTGAAAATGTGTAAAAGAAATAATTTAAAACGTTGGAAAAAGCAAAAACAAACTGTGAAAAAAATGGCTTCAAATGTTGAAGAAAGTGTTTTTTTTTTTTTTTTGTGACAACATGTATTTGGCAAATTATGTTTTCAACCTTGTGTTAAGTTAAACCATAAGAATGTATGGAAAGTCTTGGTTTTGGACTGAGAATGTATCAAAGCATCAAAGTTATAAAGCAATTTTCTTTATTTGTAATTGTGAGTACATTTTTCTTGGGGATCAATACTTTTACTGAATTACGGGACCTGTGTACTTCACCACTCTGCTGGTGTAATTTACATTTCATATTGGTAAACACTACTATTGCTTCTGCCATTAATGTAAGAAGTCTATATATTTTATTTTTTAATTATCAGTATTTTATTTACCTTATCAACTACCAAGAAAATTCATCAACCAATCAAGACGGGCGCTTTCACATGCAAACAATGGCACCTCCAGAATAACAGAATTAAGTTCTTCTTGCTCTTCTTTTGCTTTTAAAGTTCTCAACTACTGCTCTCTGCAGTCTAGCTTTTTTACATTTTTTACGGTAACCATGTAAAGGGGTATTTTTCCTTTTTCTGGACACAGCAGTGAATTTTCCAAAAGCCAGCTTGTGTGCTCTTTTGATGGTATTGTACAGTTTAGGGGTATGTTCAAATGCTTCGGACTTGCTCCACTCTAGTAGGTCTGATAACATGGACTGTATGGGAGGATTCCCATGGGAGGCTTCAGACACTTGTGCATTTTCTTTGGGGTCTGTGAGAATGTCTTTAGGCTTGAGGACATGTGTGACATGTATGCAAACACATCTTTCTCCAAAACTATTAGCAATGCATGTGCACAAAGTCGGAGTTTTCCTATTCACAATACTCTTAGTCCCATCACTATTGAAGATGGTTATTTCATCTTCAGTCTGCTGGTAGAGACGGAGGCTGATGATTTCTAGCGCTTTATTATTCCGCATTTTTTCAATGTCAATACCTCTCCTGCCTACCTCCATCTTCAACAAGAGAATATGTTTGCATATGTTTCCCATCCGGAAATTGGTGCATTCACACGTGAAGTGTAACAAGTTAACTTTGTAGGCTGTGTTTGTTGACTGTGACGGCACAAAGCACTGCCCCGCTTCTATGTCCAAATCTTTGCCCACACCATTTTTAAATAGCAGCGCAGCAGCCTGGTGAGCAGCAGAGCTGGATAATGTCAGTCGTCCTGCTTCGCTGAGGCCATCCATGTAGCTGCAGTAATGAAAAACAAGACACAAATTTGGAATTACAGTAAAATAGTAGCCTTTGCCTCAGATAGGACAGTGGGGAGCGACAGGACACCAGTGTGTGAGAGTGTGCCCTAGCTAGCTGCAACACAGGTAAGTGCACCATCACAAACTTTTTAATGGCACACATTTTGCATATTCTGATTGGATGGCCAATAACTTATGCAATACCATAAACTCATAACCATTTTGTATATTGGCCCTTATTGTTGGATAGATTTTAGCTAAATGCAAGTTTCATTGTGTAGTCATGTAGCCATGGTGATTGTTTTTTAGTGCAACAGCTCCATAAAAAATGAATTCACTGTTAAGACTGTGTTGTATTACATATTTATTAAATGTTTAATTTAGTTTTTCCACTGCAATAGTATATAAACTGATAAAGTTTATATACTGATTTATTGAGTCTCCAGCAAGAGTTTCCTTTCCTGCCAGACCTGTTTTCTCTATTGTGTTTTAAATGAGTCAGATCACTTGATTCTCACCTTTCGGAGCCCAGACGTTGAATCGTTAGGTTGATTGACTTTCACCTTTTGTCTTTAATGGCTCTGGGATGGCTATTGGAATTGGAGTTCCTGGCCAGTATCAGCATGTGAATAGTTATGCTGATTCAATTTGACTCAGAGTAGGGTGTGTTCCTACTTCATTTGCAGGCTTTGTTCAGAGTCTCCACCTCTATGTAATCCCTCCCCCTTGGAATGTATATAACTACAATGCAAACTGTATATACTTTAGATTATGTTGGACGAAACCGCAGCCGCGCTCAAATAAAGAAACTCTTCTGTTTGAACGTGATCCCAACGTCTCCTGGTCTGCTTTGAAGAAAGACAAAACTTTACAACAGATGGTGCCCTGTGACCCGGATGGAGAAGAAGGAAACTTAACTCAAAGATCTCAACAAAGCCTGACTAAGTTCCAGACTGAATCTTCTGAATCCAGATTGAAAACTTCAAGCTCCAAAAAGATCTCAAAGACTGAATTTTTTCCAGACGGAATCTTTCTCTACAAACGAAAGACTTGGTGAGTTTCACTCCATTAAAAGAACCTTTGCAGACCAGTACAAAAATTGTTTTCCTCTGCGCCGTTCAGAGAAGTAGTCAACAAACAGCTGTAGAGTTTGGTTAACTAAAGATAAGCCTCTAAAGTTTGCTTTTAGAGATGAAATTTACCCTCTGTTGTTGGCAGGGAAGATTAACAGTTACATGTTAATATTGTGTGTTTGCTCTTGCTAGAGAAGACCTATCCTCTGTAAGCTAGAGAAATTTAGCGTCATGTGCTAATAAGATTGTACCCTCTGTTTGTAAGACAGTAGAGAGAAGTTTTTTTAGTGTTTGTTTGTGGTAACAGAAATTCACAAAATGTTTAGGAAAAGTACAAGACAGATTACACCTTTTTGGACAGATAGTGAATTCAAGTCTTTGTTATCAGAGCACATGGACTCCATCGTGACTGAGCCAGTCAGATTGAATTTAACAAAGAAATTTGGCATTGATCCAGAAAAAGTTTGGTCAATTGAAGATTGTAAGAAGGTACTAGGAGAAAGTATTCGCACGAAAAATGTCAAAGGCATTATCTTCTGTCACAGAGAATTTAGCTTATCCATTGCACAAGAACAAGCTTGTTGTATTGATAAGTTGAAAGATCAGATCAAACAATTGCAGACTCAGGTGTCCTGTCTCAAGACAAACGTGGGCCATAACAAAGCCTCAACCAAATGTGATTTAGAAGACCAACAGTCAGAGGAAAGCTATCCTGATTTACAGTCTTTTGATAGTATAGAGGACAATGTCAATGCAGATGTAAATGCAGTTGAAGTGTGCGTAGCTAGACAAAAGCCTCAGGGAAAAGGTGTTGATACAGTTCCATTTGCAACCCCCATATTGCAGCCACAAGCAGTCAAAACATCTTTAGGTCCAAAAGAGATTGAGAGAATTGCTGAAAGTTTGCCATCAGTGCAAAGAAATTTTTCTGAGTTTAGAAGAGCATTGATCAGCAAAATGCGGCTCTATGATATGACTCTAGCTGAAGTCACCCAGCTAATATCACAGATCTTGACTGAGTCAGAATTCAATGATTTTGAAAGTGCTGTAAATAATTCTGAACTGCAACAAGCCAGTAAAGATGAATTGAGAGAGGAAGTTCTGAAAGTGTTAAAGGTCATTGTTGGACCGAAAGTGGACTGGTCGAAAATTACCAATTGTGTACAGAAGAAAGAAGAAACTGTTTGTGAATACACAGAACGATTCTGTCAGGTAGCTGTAACGAACAGTGGAATAGTGGATGATTCTGAAAGTGTGTTAGCTGACAAAGGAGCTCTAATCCGAATTTGGGCAGATGGTCTTGTAGCTGAGTACAGAACAGCCTTGCCATTCCTAGATATTACATGGGCTAAAAGAACTCTCAGAAGTAACCTAGAAAGTTTAGCTATTTGGGAAAGAGATTCTGATGTCAAAGAGAGAGTAAGAATTGCAGCAGTTTCTGTTAAGGTCAACTCAGAGAAGCCAAAGAAACGCAAAAGCCCTAGAGAAGCCAATTGTTCTTACTGTGGCAAGCACGGACATTTTGGAAATGAGTGTAGGAAAAGCAAAAAGAACTTTAAAGATGTAAATAAGGTTACTCAGCTTCTGCTTAGCCTGCTTGATATTCTGAAGTAGGGCTGCACGATTTGGGGAAAATGTCATATTGCGATAATTGAGGTCAATATTGCGATTACGATTGCGATATGCGATATAATAAACAAATGGTTTCATGAGTCAACTTGCTTGGTTCTAAAGGAAAATAAATGCACACACAGATTAGTGATAATCAGCCTAAAGAAAAAAGTTCTTTAGTCAAGAGCAGTGAGTGTTTTTCTCTGTTCCCTTTGTTCTTTGATTAACTTTAGCGACAGATTTTTTTATTTTTTTATTGCATTTTAACAAGAACAAAACATAATTTACATACAAGAGTACATATAACCATACATGTCAGGGGTAAGAAAAAAAAAGAAAAAAAAAAGAACTTTAGCGACAGATATAATTAGTGGTTACTGTGTACTGTCCCTTTAAGACCAGCCGCTGTCAGAGACGCGGATCTCACACGCCTCATTCTTTCACGAGTCATCACAACTCTTCATGCTCATCATAAGACTACTCTTATGTTATGAAGACACTCGACACAAAGACATTTTGGCATAATTGTGTGTGTTATTGTTCGTTCAAGCTGGAAAGAGAACTGTATTCTGTCATGCTGTTTTGTGCGCACGCACGATATTAGCGCGAGTCTTTCTGTCTGTCACAGTCAGGACATTCACAGGCAGCGCGTTCATTTTGGCATACATGTGTGTTGTTCGTTCTACCGCGAAAGAGAACTTGATACTGGCGCGCGTCTATCTGTGTGTGTGTGTGTGTGTGTGTGTGTGTGTGTCAGGAGGACATTCACAGGCAGCTTGTTATGTCTTATTGCGCATGAATGGTTTAAAAGCATTTGCATTAATAAGTGCGTTAACAGCGCTAATTTGTTTTAATATAAAATCGCAGCATTTTGCGTCATATAATCGCGTAGGCTTGACATCGCGATTGCGATACGATTAATCGTGCAGCACTATTCTGAAGCAGCCCCTCCCCTCCTCGTTAAACTCATGGGGCAACTTGATACAGTGTTAACCATTTAGGCTGTGAGTGCTTAATTTCCCCAGTAGCTCACAACAAAGATGAAAGACTTATTTTTGTTTAATAGAACAAAAGGAAAGTGATTGTCACAGCCTTTGTTTGGGGGACATTCAGTATACTCACAGCCTTAAATGTTATACTGCAGAACATTACCATCAGACACCATCCTCTGTTAATGATGTTTATTAAGACTGATGTTTCACTGGAGAATGGAAATGTGCCAATTTTCTCACACACTGTACAGTGTGTACACAACACAGGGACAGAATAGGACACGGACAAGTGGGGTGCCCTGGGAGGATCTGAACGCAACAGGCTTCGGGGGTGAACCCAGGGTGAAGACACTACCTCATAGGCCTTTCCCGATTTAGTCCATCCTTACCTCACTGGTCCATAGGTGTCAAATCAATTAAGAAATAGGGAAAGAATGAAACGACAACAGTAGACTCTGAAAACAATTGAACCATAGTGTTTAAACTGCTACAACCGTAGTGGTTTGAAGAAATACTGCTCTCTGTTTTTCTGTTTTCTGTCTTACAGTGTGCAGATAAAACTTGATGGCTGTCCCGAGATCTATATGCAAAGACCTCCTCACCTGCATATGAAGCCACAACCTCAAGAAGACAACCAGACCTACTGCTGAACAAACTATCACCTAAGAAAATGAAAAATACACAACGCAGAAAATTCACGGACCCTAGTTGCATGTTTTGTTTCTGTGTCAGCATGCAATTACAGATGAACAACACAGAGCATGCTTGTGCCTGTAACTTTTTCAAGTTACAAGAATGAACTTTTAAGTGAACTTTGATAAAAGTTAGACTTAAAACCACTATACGATCAAATGACTTATGGAAGGATGAAGTCTATGCATGAATATTGCTGTTCTGCTGTTTCTTTGTTTTCTTGTGTTACTCGTATGTGTTGATGTCTTCGCAAGCAGAAACCTGGTGTAAAGCATCACCTCAGATTTCCATGAACAAGCCTCATGAGGGACGAGTCATCAGAGCGACTCTACGTGGGAAATGGACGCTACAGGAAACAGACTTCACAGCTATTCAGGCGCCATGGACTTTCAAGAATTCCACTCTTATGCTACATGGTTTTCTGTGTAATCATGTAGTTTATATGACATTGTACACCCTGCGTCGCAGGTGTCAACAGTTATGGTTTTGAGAAGAACTATGACACTCATGTAAATCAAGGACACAACACAGAATAAGTTATACGTACCTGTAACTTACACAAGTTACAAGAATGAACTTTTAAGTGTATAAATTTGTATTTTTGTGAGAGTTATTAGAACTCTCAAAGGGGGAAGTGTTGTATTACATATTTATTAAATGTTTAATTTAGTTTTTCCACTGCAATAGTATATAAACTGATAAAGTTTATATACTGATTTGAGTCTCCAGCAAGAGTCTCCTTTCCTGCCAGACCTGTTTTCTCTATTGTGTTTTAAATGAGTCAGATCACTTGATTCTCACCTTTCGGAGCCCAGACGTTGAATCGTTCGGTTGATTGACTTTCACCTTTTGTCTTTAATGGGTCTGGGATGGCTTTTGGAATTGGAGCTCCTGGCCAGTATCAGCATGTGAATAGTTATGCTGATTCAATTGGACTCAGAGTAGGGTGTGTTCCTACTTCATTTGCAGGCTTTGTTCAGAGTCTCCACCTCTATGTAATCCCTCCCCCTTGGAATGTATATAACTACAATGCAAACTGTATATACTTTAGATTATGTTGGACGAAACCGCAGCCGCGCTCAAATAAAGAAACTCTTCTGTTTGAACGTGATCCCAAGGTCTCCTGGTCTGCTTTGAAGAAAGACAAAACTTTACAACAACTGTGAGAGGGTGGCAAGCTTCATGAAAGTAGCTGCGTCTCATTTTATTTTATTCTATAACAGGCTGAAATAGCCATTTGGCAAAATCCACATTCCCTGTTAGAGAGATTACTAACCTGTAATACTTTTCTACATCTCCACATAGCAAAAGCAGAAGTTGGTCGACTCTTCGGTTTGCCTGGCCTCGCAGAAACTGGTATTTCAACGTAAGGAAGAATCTTTAAGACAGAAAGGGATGAAAAACGTGAAAAGCTTGACAATTACAAATCTGACACCCACCATACCATCGGCTTCCTATCAAATTGGGAGAAAATAATTTAATAGCAATACAAAATAAACTATCAGTGTAAAACACTGATTCCTACATATTTTTTCTGACTTCAGTGAAACCTCGCTCATTCAACCTAAAGAGCTGCATTAACTGCTGATTTGGTGAATATGGGTTTTTCAGCTCATGGTAAACTTTGCCTCCCAATAGTCAGACCACGAGGTGAGCCGGCCTTATGGTAAGACGTAACGTTCAGTGCATAGTAAGTCAGTGTTCAGTATGTGGTATTAGATAGGCCCATGCCATTTTGAGAAAAGCTAGTAGAGACTGGAACTATATTTGCATGCATAATTTTAGGAACATGATGTTAGCAACACCTTGATGTTTTAAGCAAATACTCTGATCCCAATATGGAAATAAATTATTTGAAATATTATTGGCAAATGTAAGTAAAATACCTTTCAGCCTTGTTGTTTGTCTCACTGCTACAGTGATAGAACGTTCTGCCAAAGTTTACCCACAGCTCCGCATAAGTAAACCAATTTGTCTTCAGATAAGTTGTTACATGGGGACTATCCAAAAAGGTGTCGATCTCACTGCATTTCTTGGCAGATACATTGAGAAACTCTTCCTCCTTAGGGGAAAAACATATTTAATCTGAGATGCTTATATGCAAACATTAAAAAGAAAAAGCATAAATAATTGTAAACTCACTATTATGTACACTACAGAATGCATAATTTGTTCAGGACCACTTAGTTGAACTGGGGTTATGAATGTAAGAAAATATAGTACCGTCAGACATGCTTTCATTGATGCCATGGCATAAATGACCACATTTCTTTGTTCAGGTGTCAGGTGACCTCCATCTGTCTTCACAAGCCACCGGTTAACAGCCTATAACAGCATAAATTGCTTCAGATGTACAATGTTATTTCACCCTGTCACGTGGCAGTTAGTTTCCATTGCTTGGCCAAAAGGGAGTTTACTGTATGTTATTGTACTGCAATGTAACTCTGTATATATCCCAAATTTTCATGTTTCATGTAAGTAGAATTCAGGATTTGAAATAAGCATATACTGCAAACTGTAAGTATTTATGTCACAACCACCTGCAATTACGTTGCAGACCACTAGTTGATTGCCCTTAATATACAGTACAGTTAAAGATTACACTTGTTTACACACCCACCACATTTTTAAAGAACACTGTTGAAAACAGCACACTTTGCCAAAGATCTCTAGAATAGTACTTTGTACCCGCTCAGTTGACCTTTCCTGTTAGTTTGTCAATGTCAACTGCACAACATTGTAGATTTAAATGTCACAAATAGTGATATTGTATATTCATCGACTTACCTGAAGCACATGGAACCAACAAAGGAGAAGCTTTGCATTTGGGAAAACGCTTTTAATAGCATTAAGCACTCTCAAGTCACGGTCCATCATCACTGACCTGTAACATTGAAAAAGAAAGAAAAGAGAAGAGAGGAAAAAGTTGCACCACACCCAAAAGCATACATTAGAGTGTATTGTATACAGTGTAAACATTGTATCAAGAAAATTTAGAATAGAGTTAAGAACCTAGTGAGATCCAAAATTCAAAAGCTGTAGCTCAGTGCAGTAGTATTTCCAGATTCAAAGTCAAACATGCATATTTCCTGTTGTTCCAATTACAAAGAAAAGAATAAATACAGTATAACATAAATTATGCTAACATTTGACTGACCTTGGATAGAAGCTTGGGTTACTCAATTGAAGCTTCTGTAGGCAGAGGCTTACAGTTGCAGTAGTTTCCTTGCTCAGGATAAAATAGGCAAATGGCACGCCTCTTCCAGTTTTGTTTATCAATAACAGTGCATAAAATGCATACCCGTAGGCTGTTATGCCTTTGTATGAAGCATCCATGAAAACCATTGGATGGGGGTTCTCTTCCAAAAGTTGTTTTTGAAATGGTGTTTGTACAACTAAAATGAATGGTTGTTCATTGTGAAGTGGCTGATAAAAACAGATGTTGTCTCTGAGTTCCATGGAAACCAAATGGTCCACACTGACAGAATCACTGTCACCTCTGAGGTTTTTCTTTAAAAGCCGAATGTCATTAGGGGTCAAGTAAAACCGGCGGTCTTTTTTGTCCAGATGCCCATTTTGTTGAGCCCAATCATAGCTTTTTATTAAGATCTCAGAAGTAGAACAACCCTGTTGAAGCCATATTTCAATGAGGGAATGCAGGTCTGGGTGGATGCGGTTTTTCTCTTTAGAATTAGCCTCGTCATGGCCAGTGTGCTGTAGCATCTTTTGGATTATGGCGCCTGATCCGTGATGACTTTGAAAGAGATGTATGCCTTGGAATTGGCCCGAGTTTGTGTGGCTTCTCCATTACTTTTGCCTGCAGCGTGATTCCCACGGTCACAGCCATAGTAATAATAGTCCTGCCGGCGGGATGATGGCATGTTTTTTTTTGCTACATGCCATGGGATTAATCAATGCATGCTGATGAATAATGTATAATAATAATAATAATAATAATTAATCTGCATACCCTAGTTTTGCACTGATGTAAAAAGACTGACAGTTAGCAAAATGTTTTAATCTTTTAACTCTTAAAAAAAAAAAAAAAACCTCTTAAAAAAAACATGTATGTTCTTTAATGTTTGATTATAATTTTACGGTCTTCACATAGGGATGGGAATTGATACGATTTTATCAATAATAATGCCACTGACGATTCTGATTATCGATTCAATTCTTTATCGATTCTCTTATCGATTCTTGATAGCACTGTGTGGAAAAATGTGGTCATATGCTTTTTTTTTTTAAACAAGTGGTTTTCTTTATTTTGAAGTTTAAGCTTGAGTTAGCAAACTGTACTTTTTTATATAATTTATGTAATAAATATAACCTTATTGTAAAGTGTTACTGATTAGTTACACCGATTCAGACGTCACCTGAGTTCACTGTTGGAAAGATTAGTTGTTTTAACCATTCATTAAAATGAATCGGTTCAAAGGAGTCATTAGTTCGCGAATTGGACGTGTCGTGCGCGTTGTGTGATTATGCCAGCAGTTAGGACACTGACATCCAAGATTTGTGTCAACATAAAAACATTTCATCACTGTATAGTTTTATTTCGTTTAATTAAAGTGTTGTTTAAGTCAGATGAATGTCCAGAACGCTTTTCAGAGAAGATAAGGAAACTTATTTAGCAAAATTCACACCCAGCAGTAATTCAGAAAAAAAGGTCTTTCGACCTTTTACCACCGTGTCGATTTATTTTTGATTAATATGTGCGAGCGAGGGAGAGAGAGCAACACAGCGCCTAGTTTGGAGACGGTGAAGTCGTTTACACAGAGAGTGCGCGCGCGCGACCGGCTCTCTCTCTCTCTCTCTGCTCGTTCTTTCAGTTAAACATACGCCCTGTCACAAACGCAGCCGTTCATCTACATTACTCACCGATCAAATAAGACTTTGGCGGGACAAAAAATCATTTTGGTGGGCGCTAAAATGCAGGAAAATTCATGCGCGAGTTTCCATTAGACTCGCACGGTAGCCAGCCGTCTCATCAAATGGCGAGCTCAGCTCAGTTGCAGTGTTGCCAGATTGGGACGGTGATTTCCAGCCCAAAAGCTCACCAAAACCCGCCCACTACAAGAAAAAACCGCCCAAAATTTTACTGCCGCCAAAATAATATGATATAAATTCATTACCATGTCATTCAAGGTTGATAACCACAATTTTTATCTCTTTAAAACAAAATAACAATGATAAAATAAAATTAAAGCTGCAAGCAGCATTTATCGGGGTTCAAGCAGTTAAGGCCTTTAAGGCATTTAAGCACAAAAGCATCAAAAGTTATTAAGATTTATTTAGCAAGCATGTAACCACTGACATAATAGATGGAAAAGACCATTTACAGCCAATACAGGCAATTTGCCATGGGATATATATTGTTTTAAAGCTTTTTAACAGTTATAGCGCCACCTATGGTCCGATCTCCATAAAATTGTTTACTGTGACCTCAAATTGAACCCATACACATGTGTACTGAGTTTGGTGAAGATATCTCATTTACTTCTTGAGTTATAGCCATTTGAGTAAAATAGGCTCCTCCCACAACGATTTGCCACATTCTAGAATTATTTAATATGATTCTAGCATGATTTACTATCATATACCATGTTCCAGAATGATTTATTAGGATTCTAGCATGATTTACCTTGATACACCTCATTTCAGTATTATTTACTATGATTTACAATGTTTCTAGCATGATTAACCACATTACTAGCAATTATGTGAAGTGTCAGTGCAAATGAGGTGATGAACACTGACAAAATATGATTGTGTTATAATAGTTATTGCTATATAAGTGATTTTTTAGTGTGTATTCAAGTATGAATGCAAGCACATGTTGAAATATTTCATTAATAAGTAGAATGGCCAGCAGAGGGCACTAGAAGACCACTTATTGGCTCACTTTCACTTTAAACCAGTTTTCTGCACTAAAGCAAACCAGTTTATCCATGTTAACTCAATGCATGCTTACACACACACACACACACACACACACACACACACACACACACACACACACACACACACACACACACACACACACACACACACACACACACACACACACAGACACACACACACAGCATAGTTAACCATGATTTACCATGATTTACCACATTACTAGCAATTATTTGAAGTGTCAGTGCAAATAAAGTGATTAACACTGACAAAATATGATTGTGTTATAATAGTTATTGCTATATAAGTGATTTTTAGTGTGTATTCAAGTATAAATGCAAGCACATGTGGAAAAATTTAATTAATAAGTAGAATGGCCAGCAGAGGGCAGTAGAAGACCACTTATTGGCTCACTTTCACTTTAAACCTCATGATTTTGACCAGTTTTCTGCACTAAAGCAAACCAGTGTTTCCATGTTAACTCAATAATGCATACTTGCTACATATGCTACACACAATAATGCTACACACACACACACACACACACACACACACACACAAATGTTTTAGTGATATTGGTGTCACATTCACCTTCATCACATTCACCTTCTGTCTTCATCACATTCACTATCTGTCGTCATCACCTGCACCTGCTCCTCATCACCCTCCTCATCATCACCTGCTCCTCATCATCATAACCGTCACCTGTTGTCCTTGTCTTGATCTGTGTATTTAAGTTCCCCTCTCATCCATTATCATTGTCGGTTATTGTTTGTGCACTAGCACTCTGTTATGTTTGTTTTCATGTTGGAAAATAAAACCTTTGTTATATTTGTACCACACACACACACACACACACACACACACACACACACACACACACACACACACACACACACACACCATCATTTATCATGATTTACCATGGCTGATACCAATACCAATATGAGAAAATGACTATTTTAAACAGCGGGGGGCAGTAAAATACCACTTATTGGCTTAACATGCCATTAATTCATATCATTTTCACCTTTTTAACTGTTATAGAGGCAAATTTTGTCCGATCTGTCTGAAAATTTTCATGCTTGTTCAGGGTGATATTTCACACGTTCTGACTTGTTTTTAAGAAGGTCTGAGCATTGATTAAAGAGATATAGGCTTTCGGGGACACTTGGTAAAGGCCAGATTTTGAAGTGAACCTATTATAGCTATCCAAATGAAGTAGTTCAACTTTTTCTGACAATTATTGATCTAGTGAGTCCAGAGAATTGTATTGCACTAGTTTTGAACATTATGATATGAAAATTATATGATCAGAGATGGAAAAGACCATTTACAGCCAATACAGGCAGTTTACCATAGGAAATATATGATTTTAAAGCTTTTTAACAGTTATAGCGCCACCTATCGTCCGATCTCCATAGAATTTTTCATGCTTGTTAATGATGTTATGTCACATATGCTGACCAATTTTTGTGAAGTTCTGAGTTTTTATTTAGGATTTCTAGGCTTTTTAATGTATTTTGACACGCCCATTTTATAAATGACCCTATTACAGCCATCCAAATGCAAAAGTTCAACTTTTTTTTGATAATTATTGATCTAGAGAGTCCAGAGAATTGTCCTAGACTGGTCTGGTTCCGATCGGGCGAAAAACCAGGGACTAGTTCGCAAAAGTAGGTTTTTAACATAATTACGAATATTTAATGAACGGTTTGATTGACAGCAATAGTTCTTGAGGCAAAGTTGTTCAGCATGAGCAGATCTATCAAATGATATGCATTTTGTGACAATAAGTGTAACACCACGTGATTACAGAGCCATTAAACTCGTTAGCGCCAACTAGTGGCCGATTTCTTTCAAAATTCTTACAGACCTCTAGGGGCTTGAGCCGAACATGCCCACTGAGTTTCGTTCTGATTGGCCTCCGTTAACCTTGTCTAATAGGTGCTCAAACTTCATTGGCCGATGGCGGCCATGTTTTTCGAGATACACCAATGTCCTCATAGACATACATGGCACCTTGGACCAAGACACTGCATACCAATTTTCAAGTCAATCGGACTAACGGTCAGGTGGTTATAGCCTGTTTTATGTTTTTTTCATGTTATAGCGCCACCATGTGGCCAATCGCCGCGATTTTTTTACTGTGACCTCAGATTGACCTCTTACACATGTGTACCAAGTTTGGTGAAGATACCTCATTTACTTCTGGAGTTATAGCCATTTTAGTAAAATAGGCCCTGCCCACAACGTACGTTTTGGCGCCCCTTAGCGACCGTGAATCGAAATTTCAACTTTTTTTCGATAATTATTGATATTCAGACTCCAGAGAACATTTCTGCACTGGTTTGGTTCCGATCGGACAAAAAAACCTAGGACTAGTTCGCAAAAGTAGGTTTTTGACAAAATTCAAAATGGCGGAAAATCTATCATGGCGGAAATGAAATCGGAGATATACGTTTTGTTCGTCAGGCGTCCAGCTTTCCAATGATATAAGACACTTGAGTCTATGACATACGGTCTAGGAGTTATGAGCAGTTTCGCGCTTTTGGTTTTTGCACTGTAGCGCCACCTATTGGCCAATCTGGCTCATATTTTGATAACCTCTCCTCGATTTTTGTACTACCATATGGCAAAGTTTCAAGTCTCTAGCACTTACGGTTTGGGCTGCACGATGCGTTTTACGGCAGAAGAAAAATAATAATTAAAGCTGCAAGCAGCATTTATCGGGGTTCAAGCAGTTAAGGCCTTTAAGGCATTTAAGCACAAAAGCATCAAAAGTTATTAAGATTTATTTAGCAAGCATGTAACCACTGACATAATAGATGGAAAAGACCATTTACAGCCAATACAGGCAATTTGCCATGGGATATATATGGTTTTAAAGCTTTTTAACAGTTATAGCGCCACCTATGGTCCGATCTCCATAAAATTGTTTACTGTGACCTCAAATTGAACCCATACACATGTGTACTGAGTTTGGTGAAGATATCTCATTTACTTCTTGAGTTATAGCCATTTGAGTAAAATAGGCTCCTCCCACAACGATTTGCCACATTCTAGAATTATTTAATATGATTCTAGCATGATTTACTATCATATACCATGTTCCAGAATGATTTATTAGGATTCTAGCATGATTTACCTTGATACACCTCATTTCAGTATTATTTACTATGATTTACAATGTTTCTAGCATGATTAACCACATTACTAGCAATTATGTGAAGTGTCAGTGCAAATGAGGTGATGAACACTGACAAAATATTATTGTGTTATAATAGTTAGTTATATACGTGATTTTTAGTGTGTGTCCAAGTATGAATGCAAAAGCACATGTAAAATATTTCATTATTAAGTAGAATGGCCAGCAGAGGGCACTAGAAGACCACTTATTGGCTCACTTTCACTTTAAACCAGTTTTCTGCACTAAAGCAAACCAGTTTTTCCATGTTAACTCAATGCATGCTTACACACACACACACACACACACACACACACACACATACACACACAGCATAGTTAACCATGATTTACCATGATATACCACGTTCTAGTATTATTTACCAGGAGATAAACGACAATCTAGTATTATTTACTTTGATTTACCATGTTTCTAGCCTGATTTATCACATTACTAGCAATTATTTGAAGTGTCAGTGCAAATAAAGTGATTAACACTGACAAAATATGATTGTGTTATAATAGTTATTGCTATATAAGTGATTTTTTTAGTGTGTATTCAAGTATGAATGCAAGCACATGTTGAAATATTTCATTAATAAGTAGAATGGCCAGCAGAGGGCAGTAGAAGACCACTTATTGGCTCACTTTCACTTTAAACCAGTTTTCTGCACTAAAGCAAACCAGTTTATCCATGTTAACTCAATGCATGCTTACACACACACACACACACACACACACACACACACACACACACACACACACACACACACACACACACACACACACACAGCATAGTTAACCATGATTTACCATGATTTACCACATTACTAGCAATTATTTGAAGTGTCAGTGCAAATAAAGTGATTAACACTGACAAAATATGATTGTGTTATAATAGTTATTGCTATATAAGTGATTTTTAGTGTGTATTCAAGTATAAATGCAAGCACATGTGGAAAAATTTAATTAATAAGTAGAATGGCCAGCAGAGGGCAGTAGAAGACCACTTATTGGCTCACTTTCACTTTAAACCTCATGATTTTGACCAGTTTTCTGCACTAAAGCAAACCAGTGTTTCCATGTTAACTCAATAATGCATACTTGCTACATATGCTACACACAATAATGCTACACACACACACACACACACACACACACACACACACACACACACACACACACACACGTTTCAGTGATATTGGTGTCACATTCACCTTCATCACATTCACCTTCTGTCTTCATCACATTCACCATCTGTCGTCATCACCTGCACCTGCTCCTCATCACCCTCCTCATCATCACCTGCTCCTCATCATCATAACCGTCACCTGTTGTCCTTGTCTTGATCTGTGTATTTAAGTTCCCCTCTCATCCATTATCATTGTCGGTTATTGTTTGTGCACTAGCACTCTGTTATGTTTGTTTTCATGTTGGAAAATAAAACCTTTGTTATATTTGTACCACACACACACACACACACACACACACACCATCATTTATCATGATTTACCATGGCTGATACCAATACCAATATGAGAAAATGACTATTTTAAACAGCAGGGGGCAGTAAAATACCACTTATTGGCTTAACATGCCATTAATTCATATCATTTTCACCTTTTTAACTGTTATAGAGGCAAATTTTGTCCGATCTGTCTGAAAATTTTCATGCTTGTTCAGGGTGATATTTCACACGTTCTGACTTGTTTTTAAGAAGGTCTGAGCATTGATTAAAGAGATATAGGCTTTCGGGGACACTTGGTAAAGGCCAGATTTTGAAGTGAACCTATTATAGCTATCCAAATGAAGTAGTTCAACTTTTTCTGACAATTATTGATCTAGTGAGTCCAGAGAATTGTATTGCACTAGTTTTGAACATTATGATATGAAAATTATATGATCAGAGATGGAAAAGACCATTTACAGCCAATACAGGCAGTTTACCATAGGAAATATATGATTTTAAAGCTTTTTAACAGTTATAGCGCCACCTATCGTCCGATCTCCATAGAATTTTTCATGCTTGTTAATGATGTTATGTCACATATGCTGACCAATTTTTGTGAAGTTCTGAGTTTTTATTTAGGATTTATAGGCTTTTTAATGTATTTTGACACGCCCATTTTATAAATTACCCTATTACAGCCATCCAAATGCAAAAGTTCAACTTTTTTTTGATAATTATTGATCTAGAGAGTCCAGAGAATTGTCCTAGACTGGTCTGGTTCCGATCGGGCAAAAAACCTAGGACTAGTTCGCAAAAGTAGGTTTTTAACATATTAATGAATAATTAATGAACAGTTTGATTGACAGCAATGGTTCTTGAGGCAAAGTTGTTCAGGATGAGGAGATCTATCAAATGATATGCATATTGTGTGGATATTTGTAACACCACGTGATTACAGAGCCGTAAAACTCGTTAGCGCCAACTAGTGGCCGATTTCTTTCAAAATTCTTACAGACCTTTAGGGCCATGAGCCGAACATGCCCATTGAGTTTCGTTCCGATCGGCCTCCGTTAACCTTGTCTAATAGGTGCTCAAACTTCGTTGGCCGATGGCGGCCATGTTTTTTGAGATACGCCAATGTCCTCATACACATACATGGCACCTTGGACCAAGACACTGCATACCAATTTTCAAGTCAATCGGACTAACGGTCAGGTGGTTATAGCCTGTTTTATGTTTTTTTCATTTTATAGCGCCACCATGAGGCCAATCGTCGCGATTTTTTTACTGTGACCCCAGAGTAAGCTCATACACATGTGTACCAAGTTTGGTGAAGATACCTCATTTACATCGGGAGTTATAGCCATTTTAGTAAAATAGGCCCCTCCCACAACGTACGTTTTGGCGCCCCTTAGCGACCGTGAATCGAAATTTCCACTTTTTTTCGATAATTATTGATATTCAGTCTCCAGAGAACATTTCTGCACTAGTTTGGTTCCAATCGGGCAAAAAACCAGGGACTAGTTCGCAAAAGTAGATTTTTGACAAAATTCAAAATGGCGGAAAATCTATCATGGCGGAAATGAAATCGGAGATATACGTTTTGTTCGTCAGGCGTCCAGCTTTCCAATGATATAAGACACTTGAGTCTACGACATACGGTCTAGGAGTTATGAGCAGTTTCGCGCTTTTGGTTGTTATAGCGCCACCTATGGGCCAATCGGGGTCATAATCTCTGAACCTTTCCTCGATTTTTGTACTACCATCTGTCAAAGTTTCAAAGTTCCAGCTCTTACGGTTTGGGCTGCACGATGCGTTTTACGGCGGAATAATAATAATAATTAAAGCTGCAAGCAGCATTTATCGGGGTTCAAGCAGTTAAGGCCTTTAAGCACAAAAGCATCAAAAGTGATTAAGTTTTATTTAGCAAGCATGTAACTACTGACATAATAGATGGAAAAGACCATTTACAGGAAATACCATAGGAAATATATGGTTTTAAAGCTTTTTAGCAGTTATAGCGCCACCTATGGTCCGATCTCCATAAAAATTGGCATGCTTGTTAATGATGTTATGTCACATATGCTCACCAATTTTTGTGAAGTTCTGAGTTTTCATTTAGGATTTATAGGCTTTTTAGTGTTTTTTTGCCACGCCCCTTTTCTAAATGACCCTATTACAGCCATCTACATGCAAAAGTTCAACTTTTTTTTGATAATTATTGATCTAGAGTGTCCAGAGAATTGTCCTAGACTGGTCTGGTTTCGATCGGGCGAAAAACCTAGGACTAGTTTGCAAAAGTAGGTTTTTAACATAATTACGAATATTTAATAAACGGTTTAATTGACAGCATTAGTTCTTGAGGCAAAGTTGTTCAGCATGAGCAGATCTATCAGTTGATATGCATTTTGTGACGATAAGTGTAACACCACGTGATTACAGAGCCATAAAACTCGTTAGCGCCAACTAGTGGCCGATTTCTTTCAAAACTCTTACAGACCTCTAGGGCCATGAGTCGAACATGCCCATCGAGTTTCGTTCCGATCGGCCTCCGTTAACCTTGTCTAATAGGTGCTCAAATTTCATTGGTCGATGGCGGCCATGTTTTTCGAGATACGCCAATGTCCTCATAGACATACATGGCACCTTGGACCAAGACACTGCATACCAATTTTCAAGTCAATCGGACTAACGGTCACGTGGTCATAGCCGTTTTCATGTTTTTTTCATGTTATAGCGCCACCTAGTGATCAATCGTCGCGATTTTTTTACTGTGACCCCAGATTGAACTCATACACATGTGCACCAAGTTTGGTGAAGATATCTAATTTCATTCTCGAGTTATAGCCATTTTAGTAAAATAGGCTCCTCCCACAACATTAATTTATCACCCCCTGGCGATCAGGAATCGAAATTTCGACTTTTTTTCGATAATTATTGATAGTCAGACTCCAGAGAACATTTCTGCACTGTTTTGGATCCGATTGGACAAAAAACCTAGGACTAGTTCGCAAAAGTAGGTTTTTAACTAAATTCAAAATGGCGGACAATTTACATACCGGAAATGAAATCGGAGATATACGTTTTGACCTTCAGGTGTCCAGCTTTCCAGTGATATAAGACACTTGAGTCTACGTCATACGGTCTAGGAGTTATGAGCAGTTTCGCGCTTTTGGTTGCTATAGCGCCACCTATGGGCCAATTGGGGTCATATTCTCTGAACCTCTCCTCGATTTTTGTACTACCATCTGGCAAAGTTTCAAAGCTCCAGCTCTTACGGTTTGGGCTGCACGATGAGTTTTACGGCAGAAGAAAAATAATAATAATAATAATAATAATAATAATAATAATAATAATAATAATAAAAATCAGTACAATTACAATAGGGTTTCAGCACTTCGTGCTTGAACCCCTAATAATAATTAAAGCTGCAAGCAGCATTTATCGGGGTTCAAGCAGTTAAGGCCTTTAAGGCATTTAAGCACAAAAGCATCAAAAGTTATTAAGATTTATTTAGCAAGCATGTAACCACTGACATAATAGATGGAAAAGACCATTTACAGCCAATACAGGCAAATTGCCATGGGATATATATGGTTTTAAAGCTTTTTAACAGTTATAGCGCCACCTATGGTCCGATCTCCATAAAATTGTTTACTGTGACCTCAAATTGAACCCATACACATGTGTACTGAGTTTGGTGAAGATATCTCATTTACTTCTTGAGTTATAGCCATTTGAGTAAAATAGGCTCCTCCCACAACGATTTGCCACATTCTAGAATTATTTAATATGATTCTAGCATGATTTACTATCATATACCATGTTCCAGAATGATTTATTAGGATTCTAGCATGATTTACCTTGATACACCTCATTTCAGTATTATTTACTATGATTTACAATGTTTCTAGCATGATTAACCACATTACTAGCAATTATGTGAAGTGTCAGTGCAAATGAGGTGATGAACACTGACAAAATATTATTGTGTTATAATAGTTAGTTATATACGTGATTTTTAGTGTGTGTCCAAGTATGAATGCAAAAGCACATGTAAAATATTTCATTATTAAGTAGAATGGCCAGCAGAGGGCACTAGAAGACCACTTATTGGCTCACTTTCACTTTAAACCAGTTTTCTGCACTAAAGCAAACCAGTTTTTCCATGTTAACTCAATGCATGCTTACACACACACACACACACACACACACACACACACACACACACACACACACACACACACACACACACACACAGCATAGTTAACCATGATTTACCATGATATACCACGTTCTAGTATTATTTACCAGGAGATAAACGACAATCTAGTATTATTTACTTTGATTTACCATGTTTCTAGCCTGATTTATCACATTACTAGCAATTATTTGAAGTGTCAGTGCAAATAAAGTGATTAACACTGACAAAATATGATTGTGTTATAATAGTTATTGCTATATAAGTGATTTTTAGTGTGTATTCAAGTATAAATGCAAGCACATGTGGAAAAATTTAATTAATAAGTAGAATGGCCAGCAGAGGGCAGTAGAAGACCACTTATTGGCTCACTTTCACTTTAAACCTCATGATTTTGACCAGTTTTCTGCACTAAAGCAAACCAGTGTTTCCATGTTAACTCAATAATGCATACTTGCTACATATGCTACACACAATAATGCTACACACACACACACACACACACACACACACACACACACACACACACACAAATGTTTCAGTGATATTGGTGTCACATTCACCTTCATCACATTCACCTTCTGTCTTCATCACATTCACCTATCTGTCGTCATCACCTGCACCTGCTCCTCATCACCCTCCTCATCATCACCTGCTCCTCATCATCATAACCGTCACCTGTTGTCCTTGTCTTGATCTGTGTATTTAAGTTCCCCTCTCATCCATTATCATTGTCGGTTATTGTTTGTGCACTAGCACTCTGTTATGTTTGTTTTCATGTTGGAAAATAAAACCTTTGTTATATTTGTACCACACACACACACACACACACACACACACACACACACACACACACACACACACACACACACACACACACACACACACACACACACCATCATTTATCATGATTTACCATGGCTGATACCAATAACAATATGAGAAAATGACTATTTTAAACAGCAGGGGGCAGTAAAATACCACTTATTGGCTTAACATGCCATTAATTCATATCATTTTCACCTTTTTAACTGTTATAGAGGCAAATTTTGTCCGATCTGTCTGAAAATTTTCATGCTTGTTCAGGGTGATATTTCACACGTTCTGACTTGTTTTTAAGAAGGTCTGAGCATTGATTAAAGATATATAGGCTTTCGGGGACACTTGGTAAAGGCCAGATTTTGAAGTGAACCTATTATAGCTATCCAAATGAAGTAGTTCAACTTTTTCTGACAATTATTGATCTAGTGAGTCCAGAGAATTGTATTGCACTAGTTTTGA
Organism: Rutilus rutilus; assembly: GCA_021464565.1. Classification (NCBI taxonomy): domain Eukaryota; kingdom Metazoa; phylum Chordata; class Actinopteri; order Cypriniformes; family Leuciscidae; genus Rutilus; species Rutilus rutilus. Next base: position 2,188,452 of record JAJAQA010000006.1, on the reverse strand, counting down.
ACATTATGATATGAAAATTATATGATCAGAGATGGAAAAGACCATTTACAGCCAATACAGGCAGTTTACCATAGGAAATATATGATTTTAAAGCTTTTTAACAGTTATAGCGCCACCTATCGTCCGATCTCCATAGAATTTTTCATGCTTGTTGATGATGTTATGTCACATATGCTGACCAATTTTTGTGAAGTTCTGAGTTTTTATTTAGGATTTATAGGCTTTTTAATGTATTTTGACACGCCCATTTTATAAATTACCCTATTACAGCCATCCAAATGCAAAAGTTCAACTTTTTTTTGATAATTATTGATCTAGAGAGTCCAGAGAATTGTCCTAGACTGGTCTGGTTCCGATCGGGCAAAAAACCTAGGACTAGTTCGCAAAAGTAGGTTTTTAACATATTAATGAATAATTAATGAACAGTTTGATTGACAGCAATGGTTCTTGAGGCAAAGTTGTTCAGGATGAGGAGATCTATCAAATGATATGCATATTGTGTGGATATTTGTAACACCACGTGATTACAGAGCCGTAAAACTCGTTAGCGCCAACTAGTGGCCGATTTCTTTCAAAATTCTTACAGACCTTTAGGGCCATGAGCCGAACATGCCCATTGAGTTTCGTTCCGATCGGCCTCCGTTAACCTTGTCTAATAGGTGCTCAAACTTCGTTGGCCGATGGCGGCCATGTTTTTTGAGATACGCCAATGTCCTCATACACATACATGGCACCTTGGACCAAGACACTGCATACCAATTTTCAAGTCAATCGGACTAACGGTCAGGTGGTTATAGCCTGTTTTATGTTTTTTTCATTTTATAGCGCCACCATGAGGCCAATCGTCGCGATTTTTTTATTGTGACCCCAGATTGAACTCATACACATGTGTACCAAGTTTGGTGAAGATACCTCATTTACATCGGGAGTTATAGCCATTTTAGTAAAATAGGCCCCTCCCACAACGTACGTTTTGGCGCCCCTTAGCGACCGTGAATCGAAATTTCCACTTTTTTTCGATAATTATTGATATTCAGACTCCAGAGAACATTTCTGCACTGGTTTGGTTCCAATCGGGCAAAAAACCAGGGACTAGTTCGCAAAAGTAGGTTTTTGACAAAATTCAAAATGGCGGAAAATCTATCATGGCGGAAATGAAATCGGAGATATACGTTTTGTTCGTCAGGCATCCAGCTTTCCAATGATATAAGACACTTGAGTCTACGACATACGGTCTAGGAGTTATGAGCAGTTTCGCGCTTTTGGTTGCTATAGCGCCACCTATGGGCCAATCGGGGTCATAATCTCTGAACCTTTCCTCGATTTTTGTACTACCATCTGTCAAAGTTTCAAAGTTCCAGCTCTTACGGTTTGGGCTGCACGATGCGTTTTACGGCGGAATAATAATAATAATAATAATTAAAGCTGCAAGCAGCATTTATCGGGGTTCAAGCAGTTAAGGCCTTTAAGGCATTTAAGCACAAAAGCATCAAAAGTTATTAAGATTTATTTAGCAAGCATGTAACCACTGACATAATAGATGGAAAAGACCATTTACAGCCAATACAGGCAATTTGCCATGGGATATATATGGTTTTAAAGCTTTTTAACAGTTATAGCGCCACCTATGGTCCGATCTCCATAAAATTGTTTACTGTGACCTCAAATTGAACCCATACACATGTGTACTGAGTTTGGTGAAGATATCTCATTTACTTCTTGAGTTATAGCCATTTGAGTAAAATAGGCTCCTCCCACAACGATTTGCCACATTCTAGAATTATTTAATATGATTCTAGCATGATTTACTATCATATACCATGTTCCAGAATGATTTATTAGGATTCTAGCATGATTTACCTTGATACACCTCATTTCAGTATTATTTACTATGATTTACAATGTTTCTAGCATGATTAACCACATTACTAGCAATTATGTGAAGTGTCAGTGCAAATGAGGTGATGAACACTGACAAAATATTATTGTGTTATAATAGTTAGTTATATACGTGATTTTTAGTGTGTGTCCAAGTATGAATGCAAAAGCACATGTAAAATATTTCATTATTAAGTAGAATGGCCAGCAGAGGGCACTAGAAGACCACTTATTGGCTCACTTTCACTTTAAACCAGTTTTCTGCACTAAAGCAAACCAGTTTTTCCATGTTAACTCAATGCATGCTTACACACACACACACACACACACACACACACACACACACACACACACACACACACACACACACACACACACACACACACACACACACACAGCATAGTTAACCATGATTTACCATGATATACCACGTTCTAGTATTATTTACCAGGAGATAAACGACAATCTAGTATTATTTACTTTGATTTACCATGTTTCTAGCCTGATTTATCACATTACTAGCAATTATTTGAAGTGTCAGTGCAAATAAAGTGATTAACACTGACAAAATATGATTGTGTTATAATAGTTATTGCTATATAAGTGATTTTTTTAGTGTGTATTCAAGTATGAATGCAAGCACATGTTGAAATATTTCATTAATAAGTAGAATGGCCAGCAGAGGGCAGTAGAAGACCACTTATTGGCTCACTTTCACTTTAAACCAGTTTTCTGCACTAAAGCAAACCAGTTTATCCATGTTAACTCAATGCATGCTTACACACACACACACACACACACACACACACACACACACACACACACACACACACACACACACACACACACACAGCATAGTTAACCATGATTTACCATGATTTACCACATTACTAGCAATTATTTGAAGTGTCAGTGCAAATAAAGTGATTAACACTGACAAAATATGATTGTGTTATAATAGTTATTGCTATATAAGTGATTTTTAGTGTGTATTCAAGTATAAATGCAAGCACATGTGGAAAAATTTAATTAATAAGTAGAATGGCCAGCAGAGGGCAGTAGAAGACCACTTATTGGCTCACTTTCACTTTAAACCTCATGATTTTGACCAGTTTTCTGCACTAAAGCAAACCAGTGTTTCCATGTTAACTCAATAATGCATACTTGCTACATATGCTACACACAATAATGCTACACACACACACACACACACACACACACACACACACACAAATGTTTCAGTGATATTGGTGTCACATTCACCTTCATCACATTCACCTTCTGTCTTCATCACATTCACCATCTGTCGTCATCACCTGCACCTGCTCCTCATCACCCTCCTCATCATCACCTGCTCCTCATCATCATAACCGTCACCTGTTGTCCTTGTCTTGATCTGTGTATTTAAGTTCCCCTCTCATCCATTATCATTGTCGGTTATTGTTTGTGCACTAGCACTCTGTTATGTTTGTTTTCATGTTGGAAAATAAAACCTTTGTTATATTTGTACCACACACACACACACACACACACACACACACACACACACACACACACACCATCATTTATCATGATTTACCATGGCTGATACCAATACCAATATGAGAAAATGACTATTTTAAACAGCAGGGGGCAGTAAAATACCACTTATTGGCTTAACATGCCATTAATTCATATCATTTTCACCTTTTTAACTGTTATAGAGGCAAATTTTGTCCGATCTGTCTGAAAATTTTCATGCTTGTTCAGGGTGATATTTCACACGTTCTGACTTGTTTTTAAGAAGGTCTGAGCATTGATTAAAGAGATATAGGCTTTCGGGGACACTTGGTAAAGGCCAGATTTTGAAGTGAACCTATTATAGCTATCCAAATGAAGTAGTTCAACTTTTTCTGACAATTATTGATCTAGTGAGTCCAGAGAATTGTATTGCACTAGTTTTGAACATTATGATATGAAAATTATATGATCAGAGATGGAAAAGACCATTTACAGCCAATACAGGCAGTTTACCATAGGAAATATATGATTTTAAAGCTTTTTAACAGTTATAGCGCCACCTATCGTCCGATCTCCATAGAATTTTTCATGCTTGTTAATGATGTTATGTCACATATGCTGACCAATTTTTGTGAAGTTCTGAGTTTTTATTTAGGATTTATAGGCTTTTTAATGTATTTTGACACGCCCATTTTATAAATTACCCTATTACAGCCATCCAAATGCAAAAGTTCAACTTTTTTTTGATAATTATTGATCTAGAGAGTCCAGAGAATTGTCCTAGACTGGTCTGGTTCCGATCGGGCAAAAAACCTAGGACTAGTTCGCAAAAGTAGGTTTTTAACATATTAATGAATAATTAATGAACAGTTTGATTGACAGCAATGGTTCTTGAGGCAAAGTTGTTCAGGATGAGGAGATCTATCAAATGATATGCATATTGTGTGGATATTTGTAACACCACGTGATTACAGAGCCGTAAAACTCGTTAGCGCCAACTAGTGGCCGATTTCTTTCAAAATTCTTACAGACCTTTAGGGCCATGAGCCGAACATGCCCATTGAGTTTCGTTCCGATCGGCCTCCGTTAACCTTGTCTAATAGGTGCTCAAACTTCGTTGGCCGATGGCGGCCATGTTTTTTGAGATACGCCAATGTCCTCATACACATACATGGCACCTTGGACCAAGACACTGCATACCAATTTTCAAGTCAATCGGACTAACGGTCAGGTGGTTATAGCCTGTTTTATGTTTTTTTCATTTTATAGCGCCACCATGAGGCCAATCGTCGCGATTTTTTTACTGTGACCCCAGAGTAAGCTCATACACATGTGTACCAAGTTTGGTGAAGATACCTCATTTACATCGGGAGTTATAGCCATTTTAGTAAAATAGGCCCCTCCCACAACGTACGTTTTGGCGCCCCTTAGCGACCGTGAATCGAAATTTCCACTTTTTTTCGATAATTATTGATATTCAGTCTCCAGAGAACATTTCTGCACTAGTTTGGTTCCAATCGGGCAAAAAACCAGGGACTAGTTCGCAAAAGTAGATTTTTGACAAAATTCAAAATGGCGGAAAATCTATCATGGCGGAAATGAAATCGGAGATATACGTTTTGTTCGTCAGGCGTCCAGCTTTCCAATGATATAAGACACTTGAGTCTACGACATACGGTCTAGGAGTTATGAGCAGTTTCGCGCTTTTGGTTGTTATAGCGCCACCTATGGGCCAATCGGGGTCATAATCTCTGAACCTTTCCTCGATTTTTGTACTACCATCTGTCAAAGTTTCAAAGTTCCAGCTCTTACGGTTTGGGCTGCACGATGCGTTTTACGGCGGAATAATAATAATAATAATAATAATAATAATAATTAAAGCTGCAAGCAGCATTTATCGGGGTTCAAGCAGTTAAGGCCTTTAAGCACAAAAGCATCAAAAGTGATTAAGTTTTATTTAGCAAGCATGTAACTACTGACATAATAGATGAAAAAGACCATTTACAGGAAATACCATAGGAAATATATGGTTTTAAAGCTTTTTAGCAGTTATAGCGCCACCTATCGTCCGATCTCCATAAAATTGGCATGCTTGTTAATGATGTTATGTCACATATGCTCACCAATTTTTGTGAAGTTCTGAGTTTTCATTTAGGATTTATAGGCTTTTTAGTGTTTTTTTGCCACGCCCATTTTCTAAATGACCCTATTACAGCCATCTACATGCAAAAGTTCAACTTTTTTTTGATAATTATTGATCTAGAGTGTCCAGAGAATTGTCCTAGACTGGTCTGGTTTCGATCGGGCGAAAAACCTAGGACTAGTTTGCAAAAGTAGGTTTTTAACATAATTACGAATATTTAATAAACGGTTTAATTGACAGCATTAGTTCTTGAGGCAAAGTTGTTCAGCATGAGCAGATCTATCAGATGATATGCATTTTGTGACGATAAGTGTAACACCACGTGATTACAGAGCCATAAAACTCGTTAGCGCCAACTAGTGGCCGATTTCTTTCAAAACTCTTACAGACCTCTAGGGCCATGAGTCGAACATGCCCATCGAGTTTCGTTCCGATCGGCCTCCGTTAACCTTGTCTAATAGGTGCTCAAATTTCATTGGTCGATGGCGGCCATGTTTTTCGAGATACGCCAATGTCCTCATAGACATACATGGCACCTTGGACCAAGACACTGCATACCAATTTTCAAGTCAATCGGACTAACGGTCACGTGGTCATAGCCGTTTTCATGTTTTTTTCATGTTATAGCGCCACCTAGTGATCAATCGTCGCGATTTTTTTACTGTGACCCCAGATTGAACTCATACACATGTGCACCAAGTTTGGTGAAGATATCTAATTTCATTCTCGAGTTATAGCCATTTTAGTAAAATAGGCTCCTCCCACAACATTAATTTATCACCCCCTGGCGATCAGGAATCGAAATTTCGACTTTTTTTCGATAATTATTGATATTCAGACTCCAGAGAACATTTCTGCACTGTTTTGGATCCAATTGGACAAAAAACCTAGGACTAGTTCGCAAAAGTAGGTTTTTAACTAAATTCAAAATGGCGGACAATTTGCATACAGGAAATGAAATCGGAGATATACGTTTTGACCTTCAGGTTTCCAGCTTTCCAGTGATATAAGACACTTGAGTCTACGTCATACGGTCTAGGAGTTATGAGCAGTTTCGCGCTTTTGGTTGCTATAGCGCCACCTATGGGCCAATTGGGGTCATATTCTCTGAACCTCTCCTCGATTTTTGTACTACCATCTGGCAAAGTTTCAAAGCTCCAGCTCTTACGGTTTGGGCTGCACGATGAGTTTTACGGCAGAAGAAAAATAATAATAATAATAATAATAATAATAATAATAATAAAAATCAGTACAATTACAATAGGGTTTCAGCACTTCGTGCTTGAACCCCTAATAAAAATCAGCACAATTACAATAGGGTTTCAGCACTTCGTGCTTGAACCCCTAATAATAAAAATCAGCACAATTACAATAGGGTTTCAGCATTTCATGCTTGAACCCCTAATAAGAAGAGACGTTTTGGACAGTTATAGCGCCACCTATTGTCCGATCTTCACGAAACTTGGCATGCTTCTTCACCATGTTCTGACACATATGCTCCTCGATTTTTGTGAAGTTTGGGGTTTTCCCTTAGGTTGTATAGGCTTTTGAGTGTTTTTTTTGTCTCACCCCTTTCCTAAATGACCCTGTTACAGCCAGGCCAATGCAAAAGTTCAACTTTTTTTCGATAATTATTCATCTAGAGACTCCAGAGAACTGTGCTAGACTGGTCTGGTCTGGATTGGGCCAAAAACCAGGGACTAGTTGGCCAAAGTAGGTTTTGGACTAAAGTGCCCATATAAATTTTTTTTTTGCTCGTAGGCGAATTTGGAGATAGCCATCTTGTCCGTCTGGAGCCAGGGATCACAGTGATGCTAAAATTGAGATTCTAGGACCAAGTGTCTAGGAGTTATGAGCAATTTAGTAAATGTGGTCATTATAGCTCCACCTATGGGCCAATCTGGGCCATACTTTGATAGGTTCTCCCCAAATTGAGGACTACCATTTGGCCAAGTTTCAAAGCTCCAGCTCTTACGGTTTGGGCTGCACGATGCGTTTTAGGGCGGAATAATAATAATAATAATAATAATTAAAGCTGCAAGCAGCATTTATCGGGGTTCAAGCAGTTAAGGCCTTTAAGCACAAAAGCATCAAAAGTGATTAAGTTTTATTTACCAAGAATGTAACTACTGACATAATAGATGAAAAAGACCATTTACAGGAAATACCATAGGAAATATATGGTTTTAAAGCTTTTTAGCAGTTATAGCGCCACCTATCGTCCGATCTCCATGAAAATCGGCATGCTTGTTAATGATGTTATGTCACATATGCTCACCAATTTTTGTGAAGTTCTGAGTTTTCATTTAGGATTTATAGGCTTTTTAATGTTTTTTTGCCACGCCCATTTTCTAAATGACCCTATTACAGCCATCTACATGCAAAAGTTCAACTTTTTTTGATAATTATTCATCTAGAGTGTCCAGAGAATTGTCCTAGACTGGTCTGGTTTCGATCGGGCGAAAAACCTAGGACTAGTTTGCAAAAGTAGGTTTATAACATAATTACGAATATTTAATAACCGGTTTAATTGACAGCATTAGTTCTTGAGGCAAAGTTGTTCAGCATGAGCAGATCTATCAGATGATATGCATTTTGTGACGATAAGTGTAATACCACGTGATTACAGAGCCATAAAACTCGTTAGCGCCAACTAGTGGCCGATTTCTTTCAAAACTCTTACAGACCTCTAGGGCCATGAGTCGAACATGCCCATCGAGTTTCGTTCCGATCGGCCTCCGTTAACCTTGTCTAATAGGTGCTCAAATTTCATTGGTCGATGGCGGCCATGTTTTTCGAGATACGCCAATGTCCTCATAGACATACATGGCACCTTGGACCAAGACACTGCATACCAATTTTCAAGTCAATCGGACTAACGGTCACGTGGTCATAGCCGTTTTCATGTTTTTGTCATGTTATAGCGCCACCTAGTGTTCAATCGTCGCGATTTTTTTACTGTGACCCCAGATTGAACTCATACACATGTGCACCAAGTTTGGTGAAGATATCTAATTTCCTTCTCGAGTTATAGCCATTTTAGTAAAATAGGCTCCTCCCACAACATTAATTTATCACCCCCTGGCAATCAGGAATCGAAATTTCGACTTTTTTTCGATAATTATTGATATTCAGACTCCAGAGAACATTTCTGCACTGGTTTGGATCCAATTGGACAAAAAACCTAGGACTAGTTCGCAAAAGTAGGTTTTTAACAAAATTCAAAATGGCGGACAATTTGCATACAGGAAATGAAATCGGAGATATACGTTTTGACCTTCAGGTTTCCAGCTTTCCAGTGATATAAGACACTTGAGTCTACGTCATACGGTCTAGGAGTTATGAGCAGTTTCGCGCTTTTGGTTGCTATAGCGCCACCTATGGGCCAATCGGGGTCATATTCTCTGATCCTCTCCTCGATTTTTGTACTACCATCTGGCAAAGTTTCAAGGTTCCAGCTCTTACGGTTTGGGCTGCACGATGCGTTTTACGGCGGAAGAATAATAATAATAATAATAATAATAAAAATCAGTACAATTACAATAGGGTTTCAGCACTTCGTGCTTGAACCCCTAAAAATCAGCACAATTACAATAGGGTTTCAGCATTTCATGCTTGAACCCCTAATAATTAAAGCTGCAAGCAGCATTTATCGGGGTTCAAGCATTTAAGGCCTTTAAGCACATAAGCATTTAAGACATTAAGTTTTATTTGGAAAGCTTTTAACCACTGAAATAATAGATGGAAAAGACCATTTACAGCCAAAACAGGCAATTTACCATAGGAAATATATGGTTTTCAAAGCTTTTTAACAGTTATAGCGCCACCTATCGTCCGATCTTCATGAAATTTTACATGCTTGTTTAGAATGTTATGGCACATATGCTCACCAATTTTCGTGAAGTTCTGAGCTTTCGTTTAGGATTTATAAGCTTTTGAGTGCATTTTGCCACGCCCATTTTCTTTATGACCCAATATACCCATGTGAAAAATGCTAAAGTTCAACAATTTTTTTAATAATTATTTATCTAGAGAGTACATAGAATTGTCCTAGACTTGTTTGGTTCCGATCGGGCGAAAAACCTAGGACTAGTTCGCAAAAGTAGGTTTTTAACATAATTACGAATATTTAATGAACGGTTTGATTGACAGCAATAGTTCTTGAGGCAAAGTTGTTCATCATGAGCAGATCTATCAAATGATATGCATTTTGTGACAATAAGTGTAACACCACGTGATTACAGAGCCATTAAACTCGTTAGCGCCAACTAGTGGCCGATTTCTTTCAAAATTCTTACAGACCTCTAGGGGCTTGAGTCGAACATGCCCACTGAGTTTCGTTCTGATTGGCCTCCGTTAACCTTGTCTAATAGGTGCTCAAACTTCATTGGCCGATGGCGGCCATGTTTTTCGAGATACACCAATGTCCTCATAGACATACATGGCACCTTGGACCAAGACACTGCATACCAATTTTCAAGTCAATCGGACAAACGGTCAGGTGGTTATAGCCTGTTTTATGTTTTTTTAATGTTATAGCGCCACCATGTGGCTAATCACCGCGATTTCTTTACTGTGACCTTAGATTGACCTCTTACACATGTGTACCAAGTTTGGTGAAGATAACTCATTTACTTCTGGAGTTATAGCCATTTTAGTAAAACTAGCTCCGCCTCCTTCGAACGTTTTGGCGCCCCTTAGCGACCGTGAATCGAAATTTAAACTTTTTTTTAATAATTATTTATATTCAGAGACCAGAGAACATTTCTGCACTGGTTTGGTTCCGATCGGACAAAAAACCTAGGACTAGTTCGCAAAAGTAGGTTTTGGACAAAATCCAAAATGGCGGAAAATTTGCATACCGGAAAGGAAATCCTTGAGGCCTTTTTTGTTCGGCTTGAGCCAAGGATTCCAATGATATAAGACACTTGAGTCTGTGACAAAGGGTTGGTGAGATTTAAGCAAAAATATGCCATTTTTTTGGTTTTTGCACTGTAGCGCCACCTATTGGCCAATCTGGCTCATATTTTGATAACCTCTCCTCGATTTTTGTACTACCATCTGGCAAAGTTTCAAGTCTCTAGCACTTACGGTTTGGGCTGTACGATGCGTTTTAGGGGAAAATAATAATAATAATAATAAAAATCCTTACAATAACAATAGGGTTTCAGCACTTCGTGCTTGAACCCCTAATTAAAGCTGCAAGCAGCATTTATCGGGGTTCAAGCATTTAAGGCCTTTAAGCACATAAGCATTTAAGACATTGAGTTTTATTTGGAAAGCTTTTAACCACTGAAATAATAGATGGAAAAGACCATTTACAGCCAAAACAGGCAATTTACCATAGGAAATATATGGTTTTCAAAGCTTTTTAACAGTTATAGCGCCACCTATCGTCCGATCTTCATGAAATTTTACGTGCTTGTTTAGAATGTTATGGCACATATGCTCACCAATTTTTGTGAAGTTCTGAGTTTTCGTTTAGGATTTATAGGCTTTTGAGTGCATTTTGCCACGCCCATTTTCTTTATGACCCAATGTACCAATGCGAAAAATGCTAAAGTTCAACTTTTTTTTGATAATTATTTATCTAGAGCGTCCATAGAATTGTCCTAGACTTGTTTGGTTCCGATCGGGCGAAAAACCTAGGACTAGTTCGCAAAAGTAGGTTTTTAACATAATTACGAATATTTAATGAACGGTTTGATTGACAGCAATGGTTCTTGTGGCAAAGTTGTTCAGCATGAGCAGATCTATCAAATGATATGCATTTTGTGACAATAGGTGTAACACCACGTGATTACAGAGCCATTAAACTCGTTAGCGCCAACTAGTGGCCGATTTCTTTCAAAATTCTTACAGACCTCTAGGGGCTTGAGCCGAACATGCCCACTGAGTTTCGTTCTGATTGGCCTCCGTTAACCTTGTCTAATAGGTGCTCAAACTTCATTGGCCGATGGCGGCCATGTTTTTCGAGATACACCAATGTCCTCATAGACATACATGGCACCTTGGACCAAGACACTGCATACCAATTTTCAAGTCAATCGGACAAACGGTCAGGTGGTCATAGCCTGTTTTATGTTTTTTTAATGTTATAGCGCCACCATGTGGCTAATCACCGCGATTTCTTTACTGTGACCTTAGATTGACCTCTTACACATGTGTACCAAGTTTGGTGAAGATAACTCATTTACTTCTGGAGTTATAGCCATTTTAGTAAAACTAGCTCCGCCTCCTTCGAACGTTTTGGCGCCCCTTAGCGACCGTGAATCAAAATTTAAACTTTTTTTTAATAATTATTTATAGTCAGACGCCAGAGAACATTTCTGCACTTGTTTGGTTCCGATCGGACAAAAAACCTAGGACTAGTTCGCAAAAGTAGGTTTTGGACAAAATCCAAAATGGCGGAAAATTTGCATACCGGAAAGGAAATCCTTGAGGCCTTTTTTGTTCGGCTTGAGCCAAGGATTCCAATGATATAAGACACTTGAGTCTGTGACAAAGGGTTGGTGAGATTTAAGCAAAAATATGCCATTTTTTTGGTTTTTGCACTGTAGCGCCACCTATTGGCCAATCTGGCTCATATTTTGATAACCTCTCCTCGATTTTTGTACTACCATATGGCAAAGTTTCAAGTCTCTAGCACTTACGGTTTGGGCTGCACGATGCGTTTTACGGCAGAAGAAAAATAATAATAATAAAAATCCTTACAATTACAATAGGGTTTCAGCACTTCGTGCTTGAACCCCTAAAAATCAGCACAATTACAATAGGGTTTCAGCACTTCGTGCTTGAACCCCTAATAATAATAATAATAAAAATCAGCACAATTACAATAGGGTTTCAGCACTTCGTGCTTGAACCCCTAATAATAAAAATCCTTACAATTACAATAGGGTTTCAGCACTTCGTGCTTGAACCCCTAATAAAAATCAGTACAATTACAATAGGGTTTCAGCACTTCGTGCTTGAACCCCTAATAAGAACAGACGTTTTGGACAGTTATAGCGCCACCTATGGTCCGATCTTCACGAAACTTGGCATGCTTCTTCACCATGTTCTGACACATCTGCTCATCGATTTTTGTGAAGTTTGGGGTTTTCCCTTAGGTTGTATAGGCTTTTGAGTGTTTTTATGTCCCACCCCTTTCCTAAATGACCCTGTTACAGCCAGGCCAATGCAAAAGTTCAACTTTTTTTCAATAGTTATTGATCTAGAGAGTCCAGAGAATTGTCCTAGACTGGTCTGGTTCCGATTGGGTCAAAAACCAGGGACTAGTTGGCCAAAGTAGGTTTTGGACAAATTTGCCCATATAAATTTTTTTTTTTGCTCGTAGGGGAATTTGGAGATAGCCATTTTGTCCGTCTGGAGCCAGGGATCACAGTGATGCTAAAATTGAGATTCTAGGACAAACTGTCTAGGAGTTATGAGCAATTTAGTAAATGTGGTCATTATAGCGCCACCTATGGGCCAATCTGGGTCATACTTTGATAGGTTCTCCCCAAATTGAGGACTACCATTTGGCCAAGTTTCAAGGTTCCAGCTCTTACGGTTTGGGCTGCAGGATGCGTTTTAGGGGAAAATAATAATAATAATAATAATAATAATAATTAAAGCTGCAAGCAGCATTTATCGGGGTTCAAGCAATTAAGGCCTTTAAGGCCTTTAAGCATAAAAGCATCAAAAGTTATTAAGATTTATTTAGCAAGCATGTAACTACTGACATAATAGATGAAAAAGACCATTTACCATAGGAAATATATGGTTTTAAAGCTTTTTAACAGTTATAGCGCCACCTTTGGTCCGATCTCCATACAATTTGGCATGCTTGTTAATGATGTTATTTCACATATGTTCACCAATTTTTGTGAAGTTCTGAGTTTTTATTTATGATTTATAGGTTTTTTTTATTTATTTTGCCCCGCCCATTTTATAAATGACCCTATTACAGCCATCCAAATGCAAAAGTTCAACTTTTTTTTGATAATTATTGATCTAGAGAGTCCAGAGAATTGTCCTAGACTGGTCTGGTTCCGATCGGGCGAAAAACCAGGGACTAGTTCGCAAAAGTAGGTTTTTAACATAATTACGAATATTTAATGAACGGTTTGATTGACAGCAATAGTTCTTGAGGCAAAGTTGTTCAACATGAGCAGATCTATCAAATGATATGCATTTTGTGACAATAAGTGTAACACCACGTGATTACAGAGCCATTAAACTCGTTAGCGCCAACTAGTGGCCGATTTCTTTCAAAATTCTTACAGACCTCTAGGGGCTTGAGCCGAACATGCCCACTGAGTTTCGTTCTGATTGGCCTCCGTTAACCTTGTCTAATAGGTGCTCAAACGTCATTGGCCGATGGCGGCCATGTTTTTCGAGATACACCAATGTCCTCATAGACATACATGGCACCTTGGACCAAGACACTGCATACCAATTTTCAAGTCAATCGGACAAACGGTCAGGTGGTTATAGCCTGTTTTATGTTTTTTTAATGTTATAGCGCCACCATGTGGCTAATCACCGCGATTTCTTTACTGTGACCTTAGATTGACCTCTTACACATGTGTACCAAGTTTGGTGAAGATAACTCATTTACTTCTGGAGTTATAGCCATTTTAGTAAAACTAGCTCCGCCTCCTTCGAACGTTTTGGCGCCCCTTAGCGACCGTGAATCGAAATTTAAACTTTTTTTTAATAATTATTTATATTCAGACTCCAGAGAACATTTCTGCACTGGTTTGGTTCCGATCGGACAAAAAACCTAGGACTAGTTCGCAAAAGTAGGTTTTGGACAAAATCCAAAATGGCGGAAAATTTGCATACCGGAAAGGAAATCCTTGAGGCCTTTTTTGTTCGGCTTGAGCCAAGGATTCCAATGATATAAGACACTTGAGTCTGTGACAAAGGGTTGGTGAGATTTAAGCAAAAATATGTCATTTTTTTGGTTTTTGCACTGTAGCGCCACCTATTGGCCAATCTGGCTCATATTCTCTGAACCTCTCCTCGATTTTTGTACTACCATCTGGCAAAGTTTCAAGTCTCTAGCACTTACGGTTTGGGCTGTACGATGCGTTTTAGGGGAAAATAATAATAATAATAATAATTAAAGCTGCAAGCAGCATTTATCGGGGTTCAAGCAGTTAAGGCCTTTAAGCACAAAAGCATCAAAAGTGATTAAGTTTTATTTACCAAGAATGTAACTACTGACATAATAGATGAAAAAGACCATTTACAGGAAATACCATAGGAAATATATGGTTTTAAAGCTTTTTAGCAGTTATAGCGCCACCTATCGTCCGATCTCCATGAAAATCGGCATGCTTGTTAATGATGTTATGTCACATATGCTCACCAATTTTTGTGAAGTTCTGAGTTTTCATTTAGGATTTATAGGCTTTTTAATGTTTTTTTGCCACGCCCATTTTCTAAATGACCCTATTACAGCCATCTACATGCAAAAGTTCAACTTTTTTTGATAATTATTCATCTAGAGTGTCCAGAGAATTGTCCTAGACTGGTCTGGTTTCGATCGGGCGAAAAACCTAGGACTAGTTTGCAAAAGTAGGTTTATAACATAATTACGAATATTTAATAACCGGTTTAATTGACAGCATTAGTTCTTGAGGCAAAGTTGTTCAGCATGAGCAGATCTATCAGATGATATGCATTTTGTGACGATAAGTGTAATACCACGTGATTACAGAGCCATAAAACTCGTTAGCGCCAACTAGTGGCCGATTTCTTTCAAAACTCTTACAGACCTCTAGGGCCATGAGTCGAACATGCCCATCGAGTTTCGTTCCGATCGGCCTCCGTTAACCTTGTCTAATAGGTGCTCAAATTTCATTGGTCGATGGCGGCCATGTTTTTCGAGATACGCCAATGTCCTCATAGACATACATGGCACCTTGGACCAAGACACTGCATACCAATTTTCAAGTCAATCGGACTAACGGTCACGTGGTCATAGCCGTTTTCATGTTTTTGTCATGTTATAGCGCCACCTAGTGTTCAATCGTCGCGATTTTTTTACTGTGACCCCAGATTGAACTCATACACATGTGCACCAAGTTTGGTGAAGATATCTAATTTCCTTCTCGAGTTATAGCCATTTTAGTAAAATAGGCTCCTCCCACAACATTAATTTATCACCCCCTGGCAATCAGGAATCGAAATTTCGACTTTTTTTCGATAATTATTGATATTCAGACTCCAGAGAACATTTCTGCACTGGTTTGGATCCAATTGGACAAAAAACCTAGGACTAGTTCGCAAAAGTAGGTTTTTAACAAAATTCAAAATGGCGGACAATTTGCATACAGGAAATGAAATCGGAGATATACGTTTTGACCTTCAGGTTTCCAGCTTTCCAGTGATATAAGACACTTGAGTCTACGTCATACGGTCTAGGAGTTATGAGCAGTTTCGCGCTTTTGGTTGCTATAGCGCCACCTATGGGCCAATCGGGGTCATATTCTCTGATCCTCTCCTCGATTTTTGTACTACCATCTGGCAAAGTTTCAAGGTTCCAGCTCTTACGGTTTGGGCTGCACGATGCGTTTTACGGCGGAAGAATAATAATAATAATAATAATAATAAAAATCAGTACAATTACAATAGGGTTTCAGCACTTCGTGCTTGAACCCCTAAAAATCCTTACAATAACAATAGGGTTTCAGCACTTCGTGCTTGAACCCCTAATAATAATAAAAATCAGTACAATTACAATAGGGTTTCAGCACTTCGTGCTTGAACCCCTAATAAGAACAGACGTTTTGGACAGTTATAGCGCCACCTATGGTCCGATCTTCACGAAACTTGGCATGCTTCTTCACCATGTTCTGACACATCTGCTCATCGATTTTTGTGAAGTTTGGGGTTTTCCCTTAGGTTGTATAGGCTTTTGAGTGTTTTTATGTCCCACCCCTTTCCTAAATGACCCTGTTACAGCCAGGCCAATGCAAAAGTTCAACTTTTTTTCAATAGTTATTGATCTAGAGAGTCCAGAGAATTGTCCTAGACTGGTCTGGTTCCGATTGGGTCAAAAACCAGGGACTAGTTGGCCAAAGTAGGTTTTGGACAAATTTGCCCATATAAATTTTTTTTTTTGCTCGTAGGGGAATTTGGAGATAGCCATTTTGTCCGTCTGGAGCCAGGGATCACAGTGATGCTAAAATTGAGATTCTAGGACAAACTGTCTAGGAGTTATGAGCAATTTAGTAAATGTGGTCATTATAGCGCCACCTATGGGCCAATCTGGGTCATACTTTGATAGGTTCTCCCCAAATTGAGGACTACCATTTGGCCAAGTTTCAAGGTTCCAGCTCTTACGGTTTGGGCTGCAGGATGCGTTTTAGGGGAAAATAATAATAATAATAATAATAATAATAATAATTAAAGCTGCAAGCAGCATTTATCGGGGTTCAAGCAATTAAGGCCTTTAAGGCCTTTAAGCATAAAAGCATCAAAAGTTATTAAGATTTATTTAGCAAGCATGTAACTACTGACATAATAGATGAAAAAGACCATTTATCCTAGGAAATATATGGTTTTAAAGCTTTTTAACAGTTATAGCGCCACCTTTGGTCCGATCTCCATAAAATTTGGCATTCTTGTTAATGATGTTATTTCACATATGTTCACCAATTTTTGTGAAGTTCTGAGTTTTTATTTATGATTTATAGGTTTTTTTTATTTATTTTGCCCCGCCCATTTTATAAATGACCCTATTACAGCCATCCAAATGCAAAAGTTCAACTTTTTTTTGATAATTATTGATCTAGAGAGTCCAGAGAATTGTCCTAGACTGGTCTGGTTCCGATCGGGCGAAAAACCAGGGACTAGTTCGCAAAAGTAGGTTTTTAACATAATTACGAATATTTAATGAACGGTTTGATTGACAGCAATAGTTCTTGAGGCAAAGTTGTTCAGCATGAGCAGATCTATCAAATGATATGCATTTTGTGACAATAAGTGTAACACCACGTGATTACAGAGCCATTAAACTCGTTAGCGCCAACTAGTGGCTGATTTCTTTCAAAATTCTTACAGACCTCTAGGGGCTTGAGCCGAACATGCCCACTGAGTTTCGTTCTGATTGGCCTCCGTTAACCTTGTCTAATAGGTGCTCAAACTTCATTGGCCGATGGCGGCCATGTTTTTCGAGATACACCAATGTCCTCATAGACATACATGGCACCTTGGACCAAGACACTGCATACCAATTTTCAAGTCAATCGGACAAACGGTCAGGTGGTTATAGCCTGTTTTATGTTTTTTTAATGTTATAGCGCCAACATGTGGCTAATCACCGCGATTTCTTTACTGTCACCTTAGATTGACCTCTTACACAAGTGTACTAAGTTTGGTGAAGATAACTCATTTACTTCTGGAGTTATAGCTATTTTAGTAAAACTAGCTCCGCCTCCTTCGAACGTTTTGGCGCCCCTTAGCGACCGTGAATCAAAATGTAAACTTTTTTTTAATAATTATTGATATTCAGACTCCAGAGAACATTTCTGCACTTGTTTGGTTCCGATCGGACAAAAAACCTAGGACTAGTTCGCAAAAGTAGGTTGTGGACAAAATCCAAAATGGCGGAAAATTTGCATACCGGAAAGGAAATCCTTGAGGCCTTTTTTGTTCGGCTTGAGCAAAGGATTCCAATGATATAAGACACTTGAGTCTGTGACAAAGGGTTGGTGAGATTTAAGCAAAAATATGCCATTTTTTTGGTTTTTGCACTGTAGCGCCACCTATTGGCCAATCTGGCTCATATTTTGATAACCTCTCCTCGATTTTTGTACTACCATATGGCAAAGTTTCAAGTCTCTAGCACTTACGGTTTGGGCTGCACGATGCGTTTTACGGCAGAAGAAAAATAATAATAATTAAAGCTGCAAGCAGCATTTATCGGGGTTCAAGCATTTAAGGCCTTTAAGCACATAAGCATTTAAGACATTAAGTTTTATTTAGAAAGCTTTTAACCACTGAAATAATAGATGGAAAAGTCCATTTACAGCCAATACAGGCAATTTACCATAGGAAATATATGGTTTTCAAACCTTTTTAACAGTTATAGCGCCACCTATGGTCCGATCAACATGAAATTTGGCATGCTTGTTTAGAATATTATGGCACATATGCTCACCAATTTTCGTGAAGTTCTGAGTTTTCGTTTAGGATTTATAAGCTTTTGAGTGCATTTTGCCACGCCCATTTTCTTTATGACCCAATTATAGCCATACGAAAAATTCAAAAGTTCAAATTTTTTTTGATAATTATTGATCTAGAGAGTCCAGAGAATTGTCCTAGACTGGTCTGGTTCCGATCGGGCGAAAAACCAGGGACTAGTTCGCAAAAGTAGGTTTTTAACATATTCGCGAATAATTAATGAACGATTTGATTGACAGCTATGGTTCTTGAGGCAATGTTGTTCAGCATGAGCAGATCTATCAAATGATATGCATTTTGTGACAATAAGTGTAACACCACGTGATTACAGAGCCGTAAAACTCGTTAGCGCCAACTAGTGGCCGATTTCTTTCAAAATTCTTACAGACCTCTAGGGCTATGAGTTGAACATGCCCATCGAGTTTCGTTCCGATCGGCCTCCGTTAACCTTGTCTAATAGGTGCTCAAACTTCATTGGCCGATGGCGGCCATGTTTTTTGAGATACACCAATGTCCTCATAGACATACATGACACCTTGGGCCAAGACACTGCATACCAATTTTCAAGTCAATCGGACTAACGGTCAGGTGGTTAAAGCCTGTTTTATGTTTTTTTCAAGTTATAGCGCCACCATGTGGCCAATCGCCGCGATTTTTTTACTGTGACCCCAGACTGAACTCATACACATGTGCACCAATTTTGGTGAAGATATCTCATTTACTTCTGGAGTTATAGCCATTTTAGTAAAATAGGCTCCTCCCACAACATTAATTTATCACCCCCTGGCGATCAGGAATCGAAATTTCGACTTTTTTTCGATAATTATTGATAATCAGACTCCAGAGAACATTTCTGCACTGGTTTAGATCCAATTGGACAAAAAACCTAGGACTAGTTCGCAAAAGTAGGTTTTTGACTAAATTCAAAATGGCGGACAATTTGCATACAAAAATTGAAATCGGAGATATACGTTTTGACCTTCAGGTTTCCAGCTTTCCAGTGATATAAGACACTTGAGTCTACGTCATACGGTCTAGGAGTTATGAGCAGTTTCGCGCTTTTGGTTGCTATAGCGCCACCTATGGGCCAATCGGGGTCATATTCTCTGATCCTCTCCTCGATTTTTGTACTACCATCTGGCAAAGTTTCAAGGTTCCAGCTCTTACGGTTTGGGCTGCACGATGCGTTTTACGGCGGAAGAATAATAATAATAATAATAATAAAAATCAGTACAATTACAATAGGGTTTCAGCACTTCGTGCTTGAACCCCTAATAAAAATCCTTACAATTACAATAGGGTTTCAGCACTTCGTGCTTGAACCCCTAATAATAAAAATCAGTACAATTACAATAGGGTTTCAGCACTTCGTGCTTGAACCCCTAATAAGAACAGACGTTTTGGACAGTTATAGCGCCACCTATGGTCCGATCTTCACGAAACTTGGCATGCTTCTTCACCATGTTCTGACACATCTGCTCATCGATTTTTGTGAAGTTTGGGGTTTTCCCTTAGGTTGTATAGGCTTTTGAGTGTTTTTATGTCCCACCCCTTTCCTAAATGACCCTGTTACAGCCAGGCCAATGCAAAAGTTCAACTTTTTTTCAATAGTTATTGATCTAGAGAGTCCAGAGAATTGTCCTAGACTAGTCTGGTTCCGATTGGGTCAAAAACCAGGGACTAGTTGGCCAAAGTAGGTTTTGGACAAATTTGCCCATATAAATTTTTTTTTTGCTCGTAGGGGAATTTGGAGATAGCCATTTTGTCCGTCTGGAGCCAGGGATCACAGTGATGCTAAAATTGAGATTCTAGGACAAACTGTCTAGGAGTTATGAGCAATTTAGTAAATGTGGTCATTATAGCGCCACCTATGGGCCAATCTGGGTCATACTTTGATAGGTTCTCCCCAAATTGAGGACTACCATTTGGCCAAGTTTCAAGGTTCCAGCTCTTACGGTTTGGGCTGCAGGATGCGTTTTAGGGGAAAATAATAATAATAATAATAATTAAAGCTGCAAGCAGCATTTATCGGGGTTCAAGCAGTTAAGGCCTTTAAGCACAAAAGCATCAAAAGTGATTAAGTTTTATTTAGCAAGCATGTAACTACTGACACAATAGATGGAAAAGACCATTTACAGGAAATACCATAGGAAATATATGGTTTTAAAGCTTTTTAGCAGTTATAGCGCCACCTATGGTCCGATCTCCATAAAAATTGGCATGCTTGTTAATGATGTTATGTCACATATGCTCACCAATTTTTGTGAAGTTCTGAGTTTTCATTTAGGATTTATAGGCTTTTTAGTGTTTTTTTGCCACGCCCCTTTTCTAAATGACCCTATTACAGCCATCTACATGCAAAAGTTCAACTTTTTTTTGATAATTATTGATCTAGAGTGTCCAGAGAATTGTCCTAGACTGGTCTGGTTTCGATCGGGCGAAAAACCTAGGACTAGTTTGCAAAAGTAGGTTTTTAACATAATTACGAATATTTAATAAACGGTTTAATTGACAGCATTAGTTCTTGAGGCAAAGTTGTTCAGCATGAGCAGATTTATCAGATGATATGCATTTTGTGACGATAAGTGTAACACCACGTGATTACAGAGCCATAAAACTCGTTAGCGCCAACTAGTGGCCGATTTCTTTCAAAACTCTTACAGACCTCTAGGGCCATGAGTTGAACATGCCCATCGAGTTTCGTTCCGATCGGCCTCCGTTAACCTTGTCTAATAGGTGCTCAAATTTCATTGGTCGATGGCGGCCATGTTTTTCGAGATACGCCAATGTCCTCATAGACATACATGGCACCTTGGACCAAGACACTGCATACCAATTTTCAAGTCAATCGGACTAACGGTCACGTGGTCATAGCCGTTTTCATGTTTTTTTCATGTTATAGCGCCACCTAGTGATCAATCGTCGCGATTTTTTTACTGTGACCCCAGATTGAACTCATACACATGTGCACCAAGTTTGGTGAAGATATCTAATTTCATTCTCGAGTTATAGCCATTTTAGTAAAATAGGCTCCTCCCACAACATTAATTTATCACCCCCTGGCGATCAGGAATCGAAATTTCGACTTTTTTTCGATAATTATTGATCTTCAGACTCCAGAGAACATTTCTGCACTGTTTTGGATCCAATTGGACAAAAAACCTAGGACTAGTTTGCAAAAGTAGGTTTTTAACTAAATTCAAAATGGCGGACAATTTGCATACAGGAAATGAAATCGGAGATATACGTTTTGACCTTCAGGTTTCCAGCTTTCCAGTGATATAAGACACTTGAGACTACGTCATACGGTCTAGGAGTTATGAGCAGTTTCGCGCTTTTGGTTGCTATAGCGCCACCTATGGGCCAATTGGGGTCATATTCTCTGAACCTCTCCTCGATTTTTGTACTACCATCTGGCAAAATTTCAAAGCTCCAGCTCTTACGGTTTGGGCTGCACGATGAGTTTTACGGCAGAAGAAAAATAATAATAATAATAATAATAATAATAATAATAATTAAAGCTGCAAGCAGCATTTATCGGGGTTCAAGCAGTCAAGGCCTTTAAGCACAAAAGCATCAAAAGTGATTAAGTTTTATTTAGCAAGCATGTAACTACTGACATAATAGATGGAAAAGACCATTTACAGGAAATACCATAGGAAATATATGGTTTTAAAGCTTTTTAGCAGTTATAGCGCCACCTATCGTCCGATCTCCGTGAAAATTGGCATGCTTGTTAATGATGTTATGTCACATATGCTCACCAATTTTTGTGAAGTTCTGAGTTTTCATTTAGGATTTAGAGGCTTTTTAATGTTTTTTTGCCACGCCCATTTTCTAAATGACCCTATTACAACCATCTACATGCAAAAGTTCAACTTTTTTTTTGATAATTATTGATCTAGAGTGTCCAGAGAATTGTCCTAGACTGGTCTGGTTTCGATCGGGCGAAAAACCTAGGACTAGTTTGCAAAAGTAGGTTTATAACATAATTACGAATATTTAATAACCGGTTTAATTGACAGCATTAGTTCTTGAGGCAAAGTTGTTCAGCATGAGCAGATCTATCAGATGATATGCATTTTGTGACGATAAGTGTAACACCACGTGATTACAGAGCCATAAAACTCGTTAGCGCCAACTAGTGGCCGATTTCTTTCAAAACTCTTACAGACCTCTAGGGCCATGAGTCGAACATGCCCATCGAGTTTCGTTCCGATCGGCCTCCGTTAACCTTGTCTAATAGGTGCTCAAATTTCATTGGTTGATGGCGGCCATGTTTTTCGAGATACGCCAATGTCCTCATAGACATACATGGCACCTTGGACCAAGACACTGCATACCAATTTTCAAGTCAATCGGACTAACGGTCACGTGGTCATAGCCGTTTTCATGTTTTTTTCATGTTATAGCGCCACCTAGTGATCAATCGTCGCGATTTTTTTACTGTGACCCCAGATTGAACTCATACACATGTGCACCAAGTTTGGTGAAGATATCTAATTTCCTTCTCGAGTTATAGCCATTTTAGTAAAAAAGGCTCCTCCCACAACATTAATTTATCACCCCCTGGCGATCAGGAATCGAAATTTCGACTTTTTTTCGATAATTATTGATATTCAGACTCCAGAGAACATTTCTGCACTGTTTTGGATCCAATTGGACAAAAAACCTAGGACTAGTTCGCAAAAGTAGGTTTTTAACTAAATTCAAAATGGCGGACAATTTGCATACAGGAAATGAAATCGGAGATATACGTTTTGACCTTCAGGTTTCCAGCTTTCCAGTGATATAAGACACTTGAGTCTACGTCATAGGGTCTAGGAGTTATGAGCAGTTTCGCGCTTTTGGTTGCTATAGCGCCACCTATGGGCCAATTGGGGTCATATTCTCTGAACCTCTCCTCGATTTTTGTACTACCATCTGGCAAAGTTTCAAAGCTCCAGCTCTTACGGTTTGGGCTGCACGATGAGTTTTACGGCAGAAGAAAAATAATAATAATAATAATAATAATAATTAAAGCTGCAAGCAGCATTTAGCGGGGTTCAAGCATTTAGGTTCTTTAAGCACATAAGGCAGTTTAGTGAGTTTTTGTTTAGGATTTACAGGCTTTTGAGTGTTTTTTGCCATACCCATTTTCTAAATGATCCTGTTATGGCTACCCAATGGGTAAAGTTAAAGTTTTTTATATAATTAATAATCTAGAGCTTCCAGAGAATTGTACTGCACTGGTATATTTCTGATCGGGCGAAAAACCTAGGACTAGTTCGCAAAAGTAGGTTTTTAACATAATCGCAAGTATTTAATGAACAAATTGATTGACAGCAGTAGTTCTTGAGGCAAAGTTGTTCAGTATGAGGAGATCTATCAAATGATATGCATCACGTGATTACATAGCCGTAAAACCTGTTAGCATCAACTAGTGGCTGATTTTTCAAAATTCTTACAGACCTCTAGGGCCACGAGTCGAACATGCCCACCGAGTTTCGTTCTGATCGGCCTCCGTTAAGAGCAAACTAACAGCTTTGAATTAAAATGGTGAGGTATCCTGTTGTAAACACTCATTTTTCAGCGGTCTTTTGCAAACAGGAGATTTACACATGAAGGAGGAAACAATGGTGTTTGAGGCTCAAGGTATGTCAGTTCCATGTCCAGAACTCTTATCATTCAACTATGCCAAGATAAATACAGTTTTCAATTGTATGGCACCTTTAAAATAGATGATTAGTAATATAATGCTTACTTGGAGTCTGAAATGGCTTTAACAAAAGAAGAAAAATATTCTTAGATTTCTGTTCATTCTAATCATGTACAAATAAAGTAGCACAATAAGATTCCATTTATTTGAATGCATTAGTGAGTGTGTGATTGTGCTGTGTGTGCAGCGTGTCAATACTAAAAGTGAAGGTGTAGTTGATATCTTTGGTGATAATATCTGTAGTAATCATAAAAAAACAATTAAGAAATAAAGAATTAAAATTACAAATAATATTCAATTAAGATATGAGTTACAATAATATGATTTGCAATAGTAATAATATCAATAATATATGCACAATACACACAGATTAGACTATCAGGTCTGTGTTTTACAAAAACATTAGTATTGCAGCCAATGTGAGTCTGTGGGATTTATAAACAGACAAAATATGATTTGAAATGTTATTTTAATGATTTTATTAAGTTTAAACAATATTTCAAATGGAAAAAAAATGAAAAATAATATTTTAGTGAGCAGAATGAACCAATGAGTGTTCTTCTTCTGGTGGTTAAAATGTAAATGAAAACAATAATACTTAAACAATAATACTTAATACACTAACCATGCTTGAACACACACATGCACACACATTTTGTTGTAGATGTAGATATTTAAAATAAAAGATAGGTAACAAAATGATAATTGCAAATCTCCTCTGTATAACACCATTTTCAGATTTCAAATTAATCACTGAGAGGCAGAATTGTTCAAACTGAGAGCTCAGTACAAATGAAGTGATAAACTTTGACAAAACATGACTGTGTTATAATAGGTGATTTTCATGCAAGTAATTTTATATAGTCCAAAAACTAATGCAAAAGCACAGATGAAAATATTTTATTAAGTAGAATGTCCTGCAGAGGGCAGGAGAAGACCACTAATTGACTCACTTTCATTTGAAAGACTTTTTTATCCACCAGTAAAACAAAGCAGTTTCTCCATGTTCTTTCCATTAAGCATGCTTACACACACAGACACACACACAAACACAAACACATCCACACACACACACACACACACACACACACAAAGACATATGTTTTCAATGTTTTTAGGATGTGATATTGTGAAAATATATTCATCTCCTCATCTTGAACAACTTTGCCTCAAGAATCACTAATGTCAATCAAACCGTTCATAATCATAATAAAAAATAAAATGTATAACAAATATCATAATAAAAAAAAAACATCATAATAAAAAAGATTGCTTCTTAAAGCATTTGTTTATTTCCCAATACTGAAGCGAATTAAAAGATCATGCGTAATCCTGCTGCTCCCTCTAGTGGACAACAGTGGTATTATAGCTTACATTTTACAGTTGAGGTGTTTGAATGAATGAATGGGAATTTGTTTTTTTACTTATATCTCAGGAACCAAAAGGCGAAAAATTCTGAAACTCAGAGCATAGATAGTGCTTGAGGAGCCCTGTTGAATGAGACCATTAAGGTGTTTTTGGGCGATTGGGGCTGGGAGTTATGACTGTTATAAGGCATATCTGTTCGGGCTATTATCTCTGGAATGCCCAGGGCAGATAACACCACATTTGAATCGAAGCTAGCCAAGGACGTGCCCTTTCCAACGAGCTCTTACACAATGTTCGGGGTGGTCTGGGTCGGGAGTAATGGCCGTTGAAAATCGGGGGTCCCGCGGGCTGGCGATGCGCGGGGGCGCGCTCCCGAGGCCCGCGACGACCCGTTTCGATCAAGAGCCCGGAGAGGTCCTCACCATCAAAATTTGAGCGCGCAACGACTTTCCGTTTTCGAGATATGAATGAATTTGTATTCGGGGGCGTGGCTTAAATGCCGTTATACTTTCGTTTCATTTCATTCACTTACTTTCGTCCATTTCCATATCTCAGTGTAACACAATTGTCAATAGTAATACTCAATAGATGAGTTTTGACAAAATGTGATTGTAAATGTTAAAATAATGATTTTATAAAGTCTAAATATGAATTTTATAACAATATTAGGGAGTAGTATGATGAAATGACAGCAGGGGGCAGTAAAATACCACTTATTGGCTTAATATGTCATTATATTCATATAAAATCACCTTTTGAAGAAGTTCAACTTTTTTTCTGATAATTATTGATCTAGAGAGTTCAGAGAATTGTGCTGCACTGGTTTTGAACATTATGATATGAACATTATACGATAATAGATAGAAGACACCATTTACAGCAAATACAGGCAATTTACCATAGGAAATATATGGCTTTAAAGCATTTTAACAGTTATAGCGCCACCTATGCTCCGATCTCCATAAAAATTGCCATGCTTCTTTAGCATGTTATGTCACATATGCTCATCAATTTTTGTGAAGTTCTGAGTTTTCATTTAGGATTTATAGGCTTTTTAGTGTATTTTGCCACGCCCATTTTCTAAATGACCCTATTACAGCCATCCAAATGCAAAAGTTCAACTTTTTTTCGATAATTATTGATCTAGAGAGTCCAGAGAATTACCCTAGACTGGTCTGGTTCTGATCGGGCAAAAAACCAGGGACTAGTTCGCAAAAGTAGGTTTTTAACATGTTTGCGAATATTTAATGAACAGTTTGATTGACAGTAGTGGTTCTTGAGGCAAAGTTGTTCAGCATGAGCAGATCTATCAAATGATATGCATAATGTGACAATAAGTTTAACACCACGTGATTACAGAGCCATAAAACTCGTTAGCGCCAACTAGTGGCCGATTTCTTTCAAAAATCTTACATACCTCTAGGGCCATGAGTTGAACATGCCCATCGAGTTTTGTTCCGATCGGCCTCCGTTAACCTTGTCTAATAGGTGCTCAACTTCATTGGCCGATGGCGGCCATGTTTTTCGAGATACGCCAATGTCATCATAGATATACATGGCACCCTGGACCATGAGACTGCATACCAATTTTCAAGTCAATTGGACTAACGGTCAGGTGGTTATAGCCCTTTTCATGTTTTTTTCATGTTATAACGCCACCTAGTGTTCAATCGTCGCGATTTTTTTACTGTGACCCCAGATTGAACTCATACACATGTGTTCCGAGTTTGGTGAAAATATCTAATTTCGTTCATGAGTTATAACCATTTTAGTAAACTGGCTCCGCCTCCTGCGAACGTTTTGACGCCCCTTAGCAACCGTGGATCGAAATTTCAACTTTTTTTCGATAATTACTGATAATCAGACTCCAGAGAACATTTCTGCACTGGTTTGGTTCCGATTGGCCAAAAAAAACCCTCTACTAGTTTGCAAAAGTAGGTTTTAGACAAAATTCAAAATGGCGGAAAAATTTGCATACCGGAAATGAAATTGAAGATATACATTTTGTCCGTCTTGAGACAAGGATTACAGTGATATAAGACACTTGAGTCTGTGACAAAGGGTTAAGGAGATTTAAGCAAAACCGTGATTTTTTTTGGTTTTTGGCACTATAGCGCCACCTATGGGCCAATCGGGGTCATACTCTCTGAACCTCTCCTCGATTTTTGTACTACCTTCTGGCCAAGTTTCAAGTCTCTAGCACTTACGGTTTGGGCTGCACGATGCGTTTTACGGCAGAAGAATAATAATAATAATTAAAGCTGCAAGCAGCATTTAGCGGGGTTCAAGCATTTAGGGTCTTTAAGCACATAAGGCAGTTTAGTGAGTTGTCTGAGTTTTTGTTTAGGATTTACAGGCTTTTGAGTGTTTTTTGCCATACCCATTTTCTAAATGATCCTGTTATGGCTACCCAATGGATAAAGTTAAAGTTTTTTATATAATTAATAATCTAGAGCTTCCAGAGAATTGTACTGCACTGGTATATTTCCGATCGGGCGAAAAACCTAGGACTAGTTCGCAAAAGTAGGTTTTTAACATAATCGCAAGTATTTAATGAACAAATTGATTGACAGCAGTAGTTCTTGAGGCAAAGTTGTTCAGTATGAGGAGATCTATCAAATGATATGCATCACATGATTACATAGCCGTAAAACCTGTTAGCATCAACTAGTGGCTGATTTTTCAAAATTCTTACAGACCTCTAGGGCCACGAGTCGAACATGCCCATCGAGTTTCGTTCTGATCGGCCTCCGTTAAGAGCAAACTAACAGCTTTGAATTAAAATGGTGAGGTATCCTGTTGTAAAAATCAACCATGCCTGTTGACAGTTTTGTGGGAAGGGAATGAAAAGTTCTCAAATCCACAGCACAGCCTCAGACATAACATTTATATCCATGATCTGCCATTTTCACTATTGTCCTTGCTTGCTTCTTCACAATACCTGCAGATCTTCTGATGATTCAGCTGTGCAGGTCCACATTAACACTGCCTGGCCTAGAACATGGACTGGAAAATGCAAATTTGGGGGGTATAAATATTAATGATCCTGACTCCAACGTCACAGTCGGTGTTATGGTGGGATTCACTCATTTTTCAGCGGTCTTTTGCAAACAGGAGATTTACACATGAAGGAGGAAACAATGGTGTTTGAGGCTCACGGTATGTCAGTTCCATGTCCAGAACTCTTATCATTCAACTATGCCAAGATAAATACAGTTTTCAATTGTATGGCACCTTTAAAATAGATGATTAGTAATATAATGCTTACTTGGAGTCTGAAATGGCTTTAACAAAAGAAGAAAAATATTCTTAGATTTCTGTTCATTCTAATCATGTACAAATAAAGTAGCACAGTAAGATTACATTTATTTGAATGCATTAGTGAGTGTGTGATTGTGCTGTGTGTGCAGCGTGTCAATACTAAAAGTGAAGGTGTAGTTGATATCTTTGGTGATAATATCTGTAGTAATCATAAAAAAACAATTAAGAAATAAAGAATTAAAATTACAAATAATATTCTATTAAGATATGAGTTACAATAACATGATTTGCAATAGTAATAATATCAATAATATATGCACAATACACACAGATTAGACTATCAGGTCTGTGTTTTACAAAAACATTAGTATTGCAGCCAATGTGAGTCTGTGGGATTTATAAACAGACAAAATATGATTTGAAATGTTATTTTAATGATTTTATTAAGTTTAAATAATATTTCAAATGGAAAAAAAATGAAATATAATATTTTAGTGAGCAGAATGAACCAATGAGTGTTCTTCATCTGGTGGTTAAAATGTAAATGAAAACAATAATACTTAAACAATAATACTTAATACACTAACCATGCTTGAACACACACATGCACACACATTTTGTTGTAGATGGAGATATTTAAAATAAAAGATAGGTAACAAAATGATAATTGCAAATCTCCTCTGTATAACACCATTTTCAGATTTCAAATTAATCACTGAGAGGCAGAATTGTTCAAACTGAGAG
Organism: Rutilus rutilus; assembly: GCA_021464565.1. Classification (NCBI taxonomy): domain Eukaryota; kingdom Metazoa; phylum Chordata; class Actinopteri; order Cypriniformes; family Leuciscidae; genus Rutilus; species Rutilus rutilus. The sequence goes on along the minus strand of JAJAQA010000006.1, from coordinate 2,158,678 downwards.
CTCAGTACAAATGAAGTGATAAACTTTGACAAAACATGACTGTGTTATAATAGGTGATTTTCATGCAAGTAATTTGATATAGTCCAAAAACTAATGCAAAAGCACAGATGAAAATATTTTATTAAGTAGAATGTCCTGCAGAGGGCAGTAGAAGACCACTAATTGACTCACTTTCATTTGAAAGACTTTTTTATCCACCAGTAAAACAAAGCAGTTTCTCCATGTTCTTTCCATTAAGCATGCTTACACACACAGACACACACACAAACACAAACACATCCACACACACACACACACACACACACACACACACACAAAGACAAATATGTTTTCAATGTTTTTAGGATGTGATATTGTGAAAATATCTTCATCTCCTCATCTTGAACAACTTTGCCTCAAGAATCACTAATGTCAATCAAACCGTTCATAATCATAATAAAAAAATAAAATATATACAAATATCATAATAAAAAAAACATCATAATAAAAAAGATTGCTTCTTAAAGCATTTGTTTATTTCCCAATACTGAAGCGAATTAAAAGATCATGCGTAATCCTGCTGCTCCCTCTAGTGGACAACAGTGGTATTATAGCTTACATTTTACAGTTGAGGTGTTTGAATGAATGAATGGGAATTAGTTTTTTTACTTATATCTCAGGAACCAAAAGGCGAAAAATTCTGAAACTCAGAGCATAGATAGTGCTTGAGGAGCCCTGTTGAATGAGACCATCAAGGTGTTTTTGGGCGATTGGGGCTGGGAGTTATGACTGTTATAAGGCATATCTGTTCGGGCTATTATCTCTGGAATGCCCAGGGCAGATAACACCACATTTGAATCGAAGCTAGCCAAGGACGTGCCCTTTCCAACGAGCTCTTACACAATGTTCGGGGTGGTCTGGGTCGGGAGTAATGGCCGTTCAAAATCGGGGGTCCCGCGGGCTGGCGATGCGCGGGGGGCGCGCTCCCGAGGCCCGCGACGACACGTTTCGATCAAGAGCCCGGAGAGGTCCTCACCATCAAAATTTGAGCGCGCAACGACTTTCCGTTTTCGAGTTATGAATGAATTTGTATTCGGGGGCGTGGCTTAAATGCCGTTATACTTTCGTTTCATTTCATTCACTTACTTTCGCCCATTTCCATATCTCAGTGTAACACAATTGTCAATAGTAATACTCAATAGATGAGTTTTGACAAAATGTGATTGTAAATGTTAAAATAATGATTTTATAAAGTCTAAATATGAATTTTATAACAATATTAGGGAGTAGTATGATGAAATGACAGCAGGGGGCAGTAAAATACCACTTATTGGCTTAATATGTCATTATATTCATATAAAATCACCTTTTGAAGAAGTTAAACTTTTTTTCTGATAATTATTGATCTAGAGAGTTCAGAGAATTGTGCTGCACTGGTTTTGAACATTATGATATGAACATTATACGATAATAGATAGAAGACACCATTTACAGCAAATACAGGCAATTTACCATAGGAAATATATGGCTTTAAAGCATTTTAACAGTTATAGCGCCACCTATGCTCCGATCTCCATAAAAATGTCCATGCTTCTTTAGCATGTTATGTCACATATGCTCATCAATTTTTGTGAAGTTCTGAGTTTTCATTTAGGATTTATAGGCTTTTTAGTGTATTTTGCCACGCCCATTTTCTAAATGACCCTATTACAGCCATCCAAATGCAAAAGTTCAACTTTTTTTCGATAATTATTGATCTAGAGAGTCCAGAGAATTACCCTAGACTGGTCTGGTTCTGATCGGGCAAAAAACCAGGGACTAGTTCGCAAAAGTAGGTTTTTAACATGTTTGCAAATATTTAATGAACAGTTTGATTGACAGTAGTGGTTCTTGAGGCAAAGTTGTTCAGCATGAGCAGATCTATCAAATGATATGCATAATGTGACAATAAGTTTAACACCACGTGATTACAGAGCCATAAAACTCGTTAGCGCCAACTAGTGGCCGATTTCTTTCAAAAATCTTACATACCTCTAGGGCCATGAGTTGAACATGCCCATCGAGTTTTGTTCCGATCGGCCTCCGTTAACCTTGTCTAATAGGTGCTCAACTTCATTGGCCGATGGCGGCCATGTTTTTCGAGATACGCCAATGTCATCATAGATATACATGGCACCCTGGACCATGAGACTGCATACCAATTTTCAAGTCAATTGGACTAACGGTCAGGTGGTTATAGCCCTTTTCATGTTTTTTTCATGTTATAACGCCACCTAGTGTTCAATCGTCGCGATTTTTTTACTGTGACCCCAGATTGAACTCATACACATGTGTTCCGAGTTTGGTGAAAATATCTAATTTCGTTCATGAGTTATAACCATTTTAGTAAACTGGCTCCGCCTCCTGCGAACGTTTTGACGCCCCTTAGCAACCGTGGATCGAAATTTCAACTTTTTTTCGATAATTACTGATAATCAGACTCCAGAGAACATTTCTGCACTGGTTTGGTTCCGATTGGCCAAAAAAACCCTCTACTAGTTTGCAAAAGTAGGTTTTAGACAAAATTCAAAATGGCGGAAAAATTTGCATACCGGAAATGAAATTGAAGATATACATTTTGTCCGTCTTGAGACAAGGATTACAGTGATATAAGACACTTGAGTCTGTGACAAAGGGTTAAGGAGATTTAAGCAAAACCGTGATTTTTTTTGGTTTTTGGCACTATAGCGCCACCTATGGGCCAATCGGGGTCATACTCTCTGAACCTCTCCTCGATTTTTGTACTACCTTCTGGCCAAGTTTCAAGTCTCTAGCACTTACGGTTTGGGCTGCACGATGCGTTTTACGGCAGAAGAATAATAATAATAATAAAAATCAGTACAATTACAATAGGGTTTCAGCACTTCGTGCTTGAACCCCTAATAAAAATCAGTACAATTACAATAGGGTTTCAGCACTTCGTGCTTGAACCCCTAATAATAATAATAAAAATCAGTACAATTACAATAGGGTTTCAGCACTTCGTGCTTGAACCCCTAATAAAAATCAGTACAATTACAATAGGGTTTCAGCACTTCGTGCTTGAACCCCTAATAATAAAAATCAGTACAATTACAATAGGGTTTCAGCACTTCGTGCTTGAACCCCTAATAAAAAATAAAATTCCAGGAAAACAGATCAAAACAGGGCAATAATAAAGGAGAATTAGCCAATATGACTAAAATGTCCAGCTGGACACTGTCAAAACGGCAATCAAGAAATGAACCGATTACTTTAACCCTCGGAAGTACACATTGCAGAACATAACGCAGAATTTAGCAGTCAAACTCATTCATCGTTGATTCAAACCTTTTTCAGCAGCTGTCAGGGTCGAGTATAGTGCAATCTGGACGGTGTAAAAGTTGCCGATGTCTCTGGTAAAGTTAGGTTAGTGTGCACACGGCCATGGACATATTTCACGTCCCATATTTCATTTAATTTCAAGTCATTCAACTGTGCTCTCCTCAGAGTTATATTCACCATCTATCTCCCACCAGGTGTATGTTTTTAGAGTTGCTCACTATCTTACTCTTTACTGTGTAGATGAAACTTACTGTTTAGTAGGCTATACCCACTAAACATTGGACGTTGGATAGACGTGCAGATCATGTCTATATTGGGTCCGTCGGTCCATGACCAATTCTGGACATCTATTCGACGTCCAAACTAGGTCCACTATTTGGACGTCCAACCATGACCCAACTTGGACGTCATATTTACGTTCAACATTGGACCTGAACTGGGTAATTTTTTTGGACGGCATTTGGACGTCTATGACAGGTGCAGGAAATTTACATGATTATTAATATTTTTTTAATTTACAAATGAAGAGCTCTTTTCCAAAACGCAAGTTTGTCATGTCATTTTGCTGTGTACTGAACCTATTCACTGCTCCATCCACGTTTCCAAATCGCTATATTTAAAATGTACTGCAAGATGCAGTTTCTTTCCAAACCGCGATAAGCGCCGAACCTACTTTTAGCCTAAATTATCAACAATTGTGTTGTTTGATTTAATAATCATTGTTCAACATGTTTAGACTGATAACTGGAGACGCATACAAAAGTCTGATGCTGTAGCTCAAACAGTAGAGCGTTGGTGCTTGGAACATAAGATCACGAGTTCGATTCCCAGGTAGTGTGTGTGTGTGTGTGTGTGTGTGTGTGTGTGTGTGTGTGTGTGTGTGTGTGTGTGTGTGTGTGTGTGTGTGTGTGTGGGAAAAGCCACTGTTTTGTTTGAGAGCACTGAGCGCGATTATTGGTTGAAAAAGACATATCTAATAAAACACACAATTCACAGCAAGCCGACCCCGTCTCCTTCCTTCTTCCCACAAACAAACTTTTGTGGACGGACGTCAACATTAGACGTGCGGAAGACGTCGAAAAAAAAAGTCGCCTGGCGTTACAAAACAACCCCTTCAATGGACCAAATTTGGACGTCCAAAAATTACATGAAAATGACGTCACTACGACGTCACATTGCGCAGTGGGTAGCTAGCCTATCACTTTGGCATTAGCGATCACTTGAATATACAGCTACAACTTATCGCGCTCAATCGCATCTGCCTGCTGATCACTGATTGGCTAAAAGTGCGTGCTCGTCGGTGATGTCAACACTAACGCCAGCTGACTCTGCATGGGCGCGCGTGTGTGTACAGTAATGTCATGATGACTGATTTTATGGACTACATGCACACTTTAGTTTATTTTTTAATCAATTAGACTTTAAAATGTAGATGTTTGAAAACCGCCGAACTGACCCCAAACCAGCCCAAATTCTGTCACCCGCCCAAACCCTTTTTTACCCGCACAATCAAATTCAAAACCGCCCAATTGGGCGGGAACCCGCCCAATCTGGCAACATTGTTGACGCTGTGTGCTTCAAGATTCTGACGCAAGTCCTAAGATTCCAATTGGCCAAGAGAAAAAGTGCTAAGATTCCGATTGGCCCAGAGAAATGTCAATTATAAGAATTATCCAATAATGTTTCGCAATTCTAGCCTGCATGGCAGTTACTGTGAGAAACAATATACCACTCTGAGACCAGAGAAGACAGCTGTCTCCCTTTCTAACTATGACTTTTGTCTAACTATATTGCCCTGAGAACAGAAAAATAGGACTTCTGCCCTGAGACCAGGAGAGATTCACTGCCCTCAGACCACTTCTGCCCTGAGACCAGGAGGAGGGATTCACCTGCCCTGGGACAAAATTGTGGAAAATAATGTTTTTTGCCCTGGGACCAGATGAGACTAAACAGTCATGAGGAAAATCCTACAAAACAACTTCTGCCCTGAGACCAGGAGGGATTCACCTGCCCTGGGACAAAATTGTGGGAAACCTGGAATGCCAAAGCTGACTTTATTATAAATAAATACATAAATAAATATACGAAGAAATGTAAAAAAAGTACAAATAAATGAGTATTTATACTTTTATTACCTTATTTATGTATAATTGTATTTTTCACACTTTTATTTCTACATTTATTTATTTCCACTTTTATTCATTTCCACATACATTTATGTATGTTTTTATGTCTACATTTATTTATTTCCACATTTCTCTGTCCGTATGCTAATGAGGGGGGCGTGTTTTACCTCAGACATCACATCAGCAATCGAGCTCAGAGTGGCAGTGCTGAAGCTTTGAGGCCACAGTGACACCTTGTATAAATAAATCTTGTGGAAATAAATAAGTTGAAATAAATAAATGTGTGAAAAAATACAATTTTATATAGAAAATAAAAGTATAAATACTAATTTATTTGTACTTTTTTACATTTCTTTGTATATTTATGTATTTTTGCTCTTTTACATTTCTTCGTATATTTATGCATTTATTTATTTATTTAAAATAAAGTCAATTTTGGCATTCCATAGGAAACAGTCTCTGCCCTGGGACCAGATGATACTAACAGTCATGAAGAAAACCCAAAATCTAAAAATATCTGTCTGCCCTGGGACCAGATGATACTAACAGTCATGAAGAAAAGCCAAATTTATAAATTAGACTACAACGCCCTAAATAGTCATTGATTTTTTGAATACGAGTACAGTAAAGCTTATTGCAATGTACTTTCTAGCTCACCTGATTAGCTTGACTAGCTAGCTTAGCTAGCGCTTATGGTTTACATGTAAGTTATGTGCACACACTAAAAAGTTGACGTTTTTCTGAATGATCTTGTTCTTCTACATTTTTGTGATAAGAACCGCTGGCAACAGTTACTGCAACATTTTAATGCAAGCTACAACACTAGCTTGCTTCTGAAACAGTAGGCTAGCCTATCCTTAAAGACCCACTCCGATGAAAATCATGTTTTTCTAGGTGTTAACATGTTCTTGTGGCATTTTTCTGATGTTAGAGGACATATATTGAGAAAAATAAGCTCAAAGTTGTATTTCTGAGTATTTCTGCATTCAAATGGCTGTGAATCAGTAGCAGGCGCTAAAATGCCAGCTAAAATAGACTGGAGTTGTGACGTAGTAACTCCACTGGGTGGGGCCACAAGCTCATACTCCCCTCCGCCCCCGCGGCTCAGGTTCTGAGGACTAGAGAAGACGATGGCGGATCAACACCTATGTGCGGTAGCGGGTTGCAATACTAGTACGTTCACACCGCCGCCGACTTGAGCGGCAAAGAAGCTCTGGCCGCCCTGTCAAGAACGCTTGTCAAAAAGTACGAGGAAGCTTGTTGACGCTTTGGCCGCTCTGAAGTAGCAGCATTCTATGTTCGATCATGGGAGAAGAGAAGTGCCACACCATGAAAAGTAAACAGAATAAACAAGCAATACATTGACACTAGAAACCTTTTATAATGACAGCATTTGTATAACCGTTTTGGTCACATTATTATTTATTATTATTAGTGAGTGCGCGCGCGCGGCCGGGGCTCTCTTTCTCTCTCTCTCTCTCTCTCTCTCTCTCTCTCTCTCTCTCTCTCTCTCTCTCTCTCTCTCTCTCTCTCTCTCTCTCTCTCTCTCTCTCTCTCCTCGTTCTTATATGCCCTGTCAAGCGCGCCCTGTTAAACTGGCAGGACTTAAAAACACATAATGATAAGCTTTCACTCTGTGATGGTTAAACTGCAATTAATCCGATAATGATAGGAAACCCAGCAACGGCGATGATCAGCTTCTCCTCCGTTTTCTCGGAAGCTCAAGTCGGCGCCGGCGGGTGTGAACGTACAGAGGAGAGGAGGGGGAGGGTCGTCTCCGTGCCAACGGCTCCGCCCACAACGCAGAGGCGAATTGCTAATGAGCTACTGCCGCTCTGCTGAAGCAAAGTCCCAGAAAACGGCACAGGTTTTGTGATTTTGGCTAAAAACGGCATAATCATCATTTAAAGACCACTGAGAATGTTTAAAAATAGCTCGAAATATGATCGGAGTGGGACTTTAAGCTACAAGCTGCACAGTTATACTATGATTTCGAGGGCAGAAAGAAAATCACACATAGTGCTAAACTGTTACATACAATGCTCTATTTTCAAGGAAATTACGTTTTTGTTTTTACAAACTTACTTTGAAATGATAACCAGTTCCAGTTGCCGTTCCAGTTGCAGTTCCTCTTGCCTGCCCACCGCAAAATGATAATCAGTTCCTCTTGCCTGCGCACCGATGGGAATATTTGCGGGAATTTTCAAAATGGTGGCCCCGCCTCTGCAATTCTCTCCCCTCTTACGATTGGTTGTCAGATTGAACCAATCACAAACGTTTCTGCCCTCAGGACAACTTTGAGTCAAGAAAATTCCCACCTGCATTATTTTACAGTGGAAATACACTGAATCAAATGAAATGTGACCTCATTCGTTAGGATAATTTCACCTGTAGTTTAAGTTAACTCTTTTGAAATGTCACATTTTAATTTAGACCAACAGAATATTTGAACTTTGAAGACAAGATTTGAATTAGAAGAAAGACAACATATTTTAAGTATAGTGTATTTAATTATATTTTATTTATTATCTTGTCTTTTGAGGTTAGTTAAAGAGCTTCATATACAACTGAGTTTATAGTTTTGCTATTGTATTTTTACAATGTTATTGTATTGATTTACAGTATTTTAGTTTTCAGGAAATGTGTATTAGTTATTACAGGAAACAAGTAAAACTAAGATATAATGAAAGGCCTATGTATTGAGCCACAAAGAATGGCTGTGTGTGATTCTTGGATTTTAGTTTTACTCAGAACAGGCACGGCGTCATGGGTGGGCCTGACGGGCCTGGGCCCACCCACTTTTCAACAGGCCCACCCAAAAAAAAAGAAAAAAAAAGTAATAGGCTATATTCAAATTTGGTCAAGAATTATAACAAATCGACAATAAGCTCATAATTTGTACTAAAATAGTCTAAATGTTTAGTTTTAAAACAATTTTAAAAAGCTGGCTATGTCTATTTGGATGTTTCTGCGCAAGTTCAGCAGACAGTGGGGTTCGGGTTTGTTCCGATCAGAGCTCTTGAGTGGAGAGCGCATTTCTGAATATTCCGCTCCCCTCACTCATTCCGTAGCGTCGCTCGCTCAACCCAGAATGACCTGCTGGTTCGAAAATATGTGGAATAAGGGCTGCCTCCGACTAATTATTTTTTTTCTAGTCGACTAGTAGTTGTTAATTTAAGCCATTCGTGGACAAATCGCCCCTTTATATTAATTTAATTACTTAGGCTATCCTACAGGATAATAAGCGTTATGACCGCACGCATAAAGCTTGCCACAAAGAACCGGTTAAAGTAATTATGAATGTGTCTAAATTAGCAAGGAGACATTTAATTGTTTAGTAATAAACTGGTGTTTTCTGTGTCGCTGCAAAGATGAAGTTGACAATGCGGACTCTCCATGAACGCCAGAGAGTAATGCATATTTCATATGGATTAGGCTACATAATCAGAGAGTAGCCTATTTATTTTGGTTTGAATATTTTCGTTTAAAAGTAGACATTTCAAGCTTTCTGTAATAGATAACCCATATTTCTCAAATCTGTGAGGCACAAGCTGAGTTTCGGCGCCCTCCAGTTCACGTGTAATGCAAGTGATCGTGCCGGCGCCTTATTACATTGTCTGCTGTATATGCTTCTTATTTATTAAATACGGAAAATTTATTGATAAAACATTGATCAAAATTAAGATACAATTTATACAAAACGAAAATCTTTTAAAAAGAGTTTTCTATAAAACAAAACTTAATGAAGTCGTCAAAATCTTTTTTTACCAAAAACAGCGCTGTTGCTAGGAGGGCGCCAGCGCCTCTGCCTCGCGAGTGGATGATAGCCCTGAAGACGCCTAGCAATGATATAGCCTACCTTTAGTGGTAGTATACCTTTAGTTAAGTTATACCTTAATAGTCTTCGTAGCGCGCTATGAGACAATGTTATCGGAAAATGCAGCCCAGTATGATGCGTATGATGCGTAATGGAGATTCCAAAGCGCTCTTCTTTGGTCAGAACCATGGAGAGCGATCGCGGATAGGTCTGTCCTATGCACCGAAACTTTTAACAATGCAACAAAATATTTAAAGAGCATCAAGCTATTAAAATCTATATTATGTATACGCACAGATAATATAGGCTAACAGTAGGCTATATTAGTCAATATTTTTGCAGTATATATATCCAAGCAGTGATTGGATAACGTTTTTTTATTTTTTTTTATTTAACGTTTTTAATTTAAGGCCCACCCACAATTGGTCTGGCCCATCCAAAACTGGAATCCTGGCGCCGTGCCTGACTCAGAATGCATATATTTTCAACCACACTACTGAAAAACATAAATGGGAAAGTAGGCCCCCAAATAGCCAGATTAATACAAATAAACAAAAACAAATCAAACATGTTAATTGTCAACAGCTAACAAGAGGACAATAATACATATAGTCTGTAGACATCTGACCACCACCGAATACCCAGAGAAAAAAAGAAGAAGATTTTGTTCTCTAATTAAATATTGATTTGATAAAGTTAATAGATGTAAACTCTTTCCCCGCCATTTTCCTTCTGTCTATGGTTTCACTGTTATATGGTTGAGGGCGCTATTACACATCTTCTGAGAGAGTACAGAACCTAGAAGCAGAGTTCAGGTATACGCAAGAGCTCTAACACGATCATAACACAATAATCAGCATATAAATCTAAGCTTTTTAATGTTACCGAATGAAATGTGGAGCCTATGGAGAGGTGAAGCTGCGGGGCAGTTGATGAACATGATTTACGCAGTCTATGTTTTGATTATCGTCAGTGGTGTAGTGGTAAAAAAAAGAGGTGGGTAAACTATAAATTCTGGTGGACCACGACGTGGTCACCCGCTAAGGTGGGCCACTGCCTACCGGTGTATGTGTATCCTGATGACATCGCTATAGGCTATTATTTGATGGTACTACCAAGGGTATCACTGGTTGTTCCCTCATCAGAGGTCACACAATCACTATTCAATTCATACATTAATCTAAGTTCTTGTTAAAGAGACTCAAAAAGGAATAATATGGTTGAAATCTATAAAGTTTACTAAATGACAAAACAGAGAAAAAATTATTTAAGAGAGATCGAGAGGGAGGCTTATATCCAGGGCTTCCAATTCAATGCACTTGTGCATAATGATTAGGGATTTGGGATTATTTTCATAGTTGATTAATCTGTTGAATATTTCCTCGATTAATTGATTAGTTGTTTGGTCTATCAGAAAAATGTGGATCATTGTTTCCCTGTAGAGGGAAAGTCTTTAACCTGGTGCAGGCTTGATTCCCTCTGAATCTCTTGTACAGTTGGGTTTTGACATGCTCCCTACATTAAACCAGCTGCCTGTAATGAATAAAAATATAAACTTATAAATATAAAAATAAAAGAATCACTTTTTTGCATCATTTTAATGATTTCCTGTTGCGGCTGCGATCAAGTTTCATTCTCGCGCAGCTTGTTTAGTAACTTAACAAACGTGTGTTTTCTGCTACGTATGTGCGCCGTTCTCTTTGTTCTGTGTGTGTGTGTCGCGCGCTGCGCTCTCTGCTCTGTAGTTAAAGGGTCATGAAACCCTAAACCAAATTTTATGAGATTTGAACAGAGGTATGTGTGTTGAACACTATTGAAGACAATGTTAGCATCTGCTAGATTTAATAGTAGGGGGAAAATGGTTAAATGTTAGGTTTTTTTAGGCTATTTTCGTCTTCCGGGTTTAAAATCTTCATCGTGTTCACGTCACAGGCTGTGGCAGAGCACTATAGTACTTTGATGACTCATCGGTGTCTCATAATTATTCATGTACTGAGTTTTCTTATCCAATGAGAAGACACTGCTCTTAATTATTCATGACACGGAACTTTCCAAAGACAGACATGTCAAACTGTGATGATGAGAGAGGCAATAATGGGACACGCGTTTGTTTTCGTGGACCAAAAGTTCCAGTGCATCTTTCCTCGCGATGCTGCCCGGGCTAGACTCCGGCCATCAACCACGGACACATCTAAACTATGTGTGTGTGCAACCATTCAACTGGAGAAAGGTGGACTTCGACCTTGTACACCAATGCAGGTTTCGGTCTTGCGAGTGATGCGTACCCGAGGACTTTTCCTATCGCTTCAGAGGTGTGTGTGTGTGTGTCTAAAATGTAACCCTGACCGTTTTACTTGCCTTTTGTTAAATAATCACTCGTTATTAAAATTTTGATATTTCGATAATTCCTCAATTGTATGGAAAGTTTGCTTAGTTTGTGCAAATTTCTATGACACTGTCCATCTTTATTATGTGGGTTTAGGGGGCGCGTAGATCTGTATGGAACGTTTTTTTTTTTTTTAAGCGGAAAATTAATTATTTCAAATATACGCATTTATAGTGTGTAAACAAATATATATTTTATAAAGGCATAATTATACATATGCATGTACATTTATATGTTTTAAATAGAATTATGATTACTGTAGTAGGTTATTATGTATATATTAGACTTTAACTTGGCCAGCTATAAAAAATCTAGCATTTCCTCACGTTTTACCATTGATTTTTAGTGACAGTCGATATGCATTGGCCACTTTGGGCTTTGACCACACCCACTCCCCTCCCTTCTTCTCACAGCCACCACGCCCAATTAAGTTGCATTTTTCAAAAAGATTGTGAGCTAGACTTGAGCTGAAAGAGGGGGGTTTCATGACCCTTTAATGGCCCAAATGCTCAAATCATGTGCCGATCGGCAATCACGCTCTGGGAAAGTAAAGTCCGCTCAAATAATATGAAATTTAGAGGTGGATAAACGCAACGTAGAGGTGGATAAACGCACTTTGGAGGTGGGCAAACGCTATTTCTGAATTTTGGGAGGTGCGTAAACGGTGTTTACGTGCGTTTAGCCTCCACTACATCCCTGATTATCGTTCTGAATCTGATCCTGATGTAATTTTTTATGAAAATGCAATTTTCGCAGCTTTTGTTTAAAAACTTTTTGTTGCTTTTTTACCCACATTCAAGTGAAAATTCAAAGAATGCATGAACCTATACATTTTTGTTAAGGAGAGTCTCTGATCAGTATTTTAATATATTGTTTGTGCAAATATTCATACAAAAAAAATATTCTGAGGCCAGAAAACTTTGGTGAAAATGCTGGCGGTAGCTGGCAACAAACTGGCGGGAAAGAGTTAATAGTAAAAAAAAAAAAAATTTGATAATGTCATGAAATTTTTTTAAGTCTTCATTTTACAGCAGTTTTCACAAGTGCCTAAAACATTTGCACAGTGCTTTATTATAAAAAAAGAAAAGATTATGAAAAACATAAATGATTTCGGTATACTTCTACTATGATTGTTTAACTGATTAAATGTTAATGTTCTGACTTTAAGTTCTGACTCTGTATTTCCTTGTTCTCTGTTGGTGAGAATTGAGACATTGTGAGAAATCATTCACATACTCAAGCCTACAATATGGGACAATCATTATAGACTATGCGGTCTATTTCTCTTTGCTTAGCTCTTAATTCAGCCTTTAGTTTAGCATTGATTTCATCTTTTTCTTTCACGCTTTTTGTTGTATCTGTGAGGTCACTGGCCATTGTAAACATGTTGTTGTTAAAACAGCTGTTTTGGTTGTCTCCCATCATGTCCTCAATCTTCTTCATGAGCTCATCAACTTGTGTACGATCAGACTTCTCTCTGTTGTTGAATGTATGGTACCTCCCGCTGCATGACTTTATCACCTCATTCAGATCTGGAGATTCGGCAACATAATCTTCAATTGGTTTCCCTTCAAGATTATCTGCCCCGGTGAACAAGATCATCATATATCGGTCTGCATCTCTACCAAAGGCTTGCTGAAACAGTTCAACTGTATTTTTCTCCTCATCAGTGAAGCGCCCAATGGAAAGCACGAGAAGAAAGACATGAGGACCTGGGGCTGCAAGAGTGATGAACTGCACAACCTCGTTTATGGCGTCTTCGCTACTCATCTTTTTGTCATGCAGACCAGGAGTATCCACAACAACAACCGACTTGCCATTTATCATCTGTGATCCAGATGAGCAGTGTTTAGTGACTGCTGTAGCTCTTGCCTCTGACACGAATGCCTGGGTTCCAAGAATGGTGTTTCCTGTAGCACTCTTGCCAACTCCTGTCTTACCAACCATAACAATGCGTAGCTCACCTGTTGACATTATTGAACATATCATTTAAAGAGAAACACAATTGTTTGTAGTCATGTTATAAAACATGGATTTCCCTCAGTGTGATGATCACATTAGAAAGGGACCCCACGTCCTAAAATAAAAGCATTGCTGTGTGGAATATTTCACTGAATGCTCTTAATTCCAGCAGAGCAGACCACAGTAGTTTTGAGCACACTTGACTCACAGAGATGCATTTAGGGATTACTTTATGTGTGTGTGACTGCAATTACAATTATATTCATTATAAAATATGTATAATATATTGCAGTTGGTGGAGAAACAACAATTACTTTTCCTCATTTGTTTCCCCTAATGGACACACAATTATGAATAATGATGCAGGAATCTAATTCTGCAACTTTCTTGATTTAAAGTCCTCATTGTTTCTTGAGTCTTGTGTGCTCCACTTCTCTTGCCACATTCATTTTTGTCATTGTAATTGATTATTACATATAAACAATGCATTTAATTTTCATTATCAGATCAATGATTTTGTCCTTTTTAAAATTAACAGAAATCTTGAAACCTTCTGTTAAAGCTGGCAATAAGTTTTAGTAATAGTAATAGTTTAGTACTTACTCATTGTGGGTCCTGTAGAGCTGTAAATGATTCTCTGCTCTTTCAGATACTTCAGAAGATCAGATGTGTTTATTGCTGGATGTTAGCCATCATATATAGCTCTGTTTAACTCCTCCCGTCTTAAATAATTTACTAGAAATAAGCTCAACCCTTTTTATGCAAATGAGTTTTCTGATGACTATATAGGAAGGTAAAAGAGGAAGTGATTCAAAGGAAGACTTGCTTTCTGAAAGTAAGGGTTTGTGATTTGCTATTGTTTGATATATTTCTTTTCTCTATCTGTGGGCTGGTTCACACAGAACTCGGTTGTAGTCCAAAATGTTCTATGGATGTCTTTGACACTGATGAGCTGTGCTCATAAGAAAGACATTGACAGAGGACGAGAAGTGGCACAACAGTCAGATTCTAAATAGTGGACCTCTGCATTTAAAAAAAATTATAATGATAATTAAAGTAATTTATAACTAACCTAATCAAAAAGATTTAATGTTATCCTTGTTTTTATATAATATTATATTTGCGACAAAATTGTGGACTTTTTAGAAGAGCAAAATAGACATCACATCACAGTACGTTTTGCAATTACCTATTTAATGCATCATTATGCATAAAACAATTGGAGTTCATGAAAAAGCCACTACTGGCAGATCAAAGTGCTGCTTCTTTTCTCTCAAATATATGGTAGAACTGTGAAGTAGCATAAATAAAATGTATGTAGACATTGATATTTTTCTTCACTGAAAGAGTGTATTCTGTTGGTAAAGTCTGAAAATTGGGACAAAGCCACACGTTTTGTTTTACCAGTTTTTAAAGTACTTTAAATATAACCTTACCATAGGCATACCATTTTAAAAAGTTACAGTAAATTAGAGTTGGGGCTAGGTTTGATTTCTATATTAGAAGGCTTGCAATTTAATGTTATACTGTTATATTGTTAACAGCAATGTATAACATGTCAGCAATTATACTATATATATTATATAACAGCAATTATTCAATGTTATACATTCAAAAACAGCAGGTCGAACGGCTTGATTTGAGGCGAGGGGGGAGGAGGGGGGGGGGCATTTAAAGCAACAACGTGGAACTTTTCCTCTGCGGTCGCCCTACAGGTTGGAAGCGGAATTGTCCATTACCGCTGTCGTAAAATGATTTACGGTTACTGTATATGAAGCATGCAGGTTTTTTTTCATATGGGCAATGATAATATTATTAATCTTCCCCCTTTCATAATTTCATACTGCATTTCGTTGCCTTGTACCTGTACTTGTGTAATGACAATAAAGTTGAATCTAATCTAATCTAATCTAATTTATACATGTTTAGGAGACTAAACATTTTAACTCAAACATTTGCGATTTGCATGTCGATTGCAATGCTCAAATCTGAACGAGAATGATAGCGATAGCATCCTAACCATCTAAAACTAGCATGTTAGTGTTTACTAGCTACCAGATTGATAATTCGCTCATCTACTAGCCGATTCATGAAGATAAATAAATGGAGGACCAGATAGTTTCCGTAACGTAGCCAGGCAGACAACAGATTAGAAAAACTAAAGATTGTATGCAAGCAATTTACAGTTACTTACTAGTTCAACAGCATGACGGCCAAGTCAGCATCGGTCTGGTAACACTCCTCCTCCTTTAGCTCACGCCAGCGAGCAAACGCTCGACCAATATTGATCCTCGTCCTGCCTTTCAGTTCATCACTCTCCCTTTTCCTCTTCCGACTCTACTCCGACAAAACCTTGGACTTCTTACGTTTCGCTGCTGCTTCAGCCAGTGGCGTTTTCTTGCGGAGGCCGAGGGAAGCCAGGCTTCCTCACTTTTTCAGAATATAATCGTCATTTAATAAACACTTTTGTTTTCACAGTTTACGTAATCCTTCTGTCATCTCCTCATCGTCTCTCTTCATTCATTACTGAGTGTTTTATGATGTGTAAAACAGTGCCCCTATAAAAGTGACATGGTGAATGAGCGTTGAAAACATGGTACTGCACCCTGTGTCTGTGAGGAGGCCAGGCTGAGTTGGCATCCCTTGATAGAAAAAAAAAAGAATGATTAACCAATCAGGTGACGCTATTGTCACGACACTGCTCCCCTGTGATTGGTCAGGACACTGTCAAGGGAAGCCATGAACTTGTTGGCATCAGGCCAATCACATCACGTTATCATCGTCAATGAATGAATGAATGAAATAGCGGAAGATTTGTGGATTTGTGTTGACATCTTGTTTAGCTAGTTAGCTAAAATTATTAATAATTATTAAAACTAAACTGCCTCTACAGCAGCAACTCAGAATTAAATCCGATGGCAGGCCAACACCAAAACTAATGCTCCGTGTGTGTGTGTGCGTGTGTGTGTGTGTGTGTGTGTGTGTGTGTGTGTGTGTGTGTGTGTGTGTGTGTGTGTGTGTGTGTGTGTGAGAGAGAGCGAGCGAGAGAGAGAGAGCGCGTCTGGTCTGAACTGCCCATTTAGCGATGTGTTATTTTTTTAATGTGATTATAGTTCTTCTAACTGTTTCTTGCGTGCTTTGATTAAGCAGCATGTGAGTGCACTTTGTTGTTTATTGTTGTGATTGTTTGTGAATAACCGCTATTGTATATCCTTACATGAGCGTCACACCGATTTAAGGGTGTATTAAATGAAAAAGGTTATCTTCTCGTTGCTTACCGTTGGCGTTTCCTATCTGCGAATTTTTTAATAAAAAACACCATGAAAGATGTTTAAGAGGACTGACTGTGTGTGTGTGTGTGTGTGTGTGTGTGTGTGTGTGTGTGTGAGAGAGAGAGAGAGAGAGAGAGAGAGAGAGAGAGAGCGTCCGTGCTCAAAGTGTTGGATTGTAACAAGCGTAAGTCCCGGTAAGATGATGCTGGGCGCTCTAATAGTTCATCCAAATAGCAACATATAAATGGTAACGTATGATTTTCTGCCCCCACCCCTTAAAACACACAGCTTAGAGGTTGTGTCTTAATTGGCTTCCTCAGAAATTTTCCCCACGCCACGCCACTGGCTTCAGCCATGACGAAAACAGACGCACGAAAACAAACGCGCTGGTTGGCCACATTAGAGGAAGTGGTGGGCGAAGTGACTTATGCCGTAAAGCAGTCGAATTTTGTAGTTCTTCTTGTGCTTTGGTTACTACCTGCACCTCGAAGTTACACAGTGCCAGTAAAAGCAATACAGACCCCGTCAGGCTCTGGCAGACGTCTCATTTAACCTATTGTAAGTCGATGTACCATCACAAGGGTCTTGGAAATATATTATGAAGGTTGAAAAGCTACATGTTGTTACTTTAAGGAGATTAAAAAAACACTGGATGGATTTTTATCATTTTATGATGGTTGTGTACAGGCACTGCCAACACACACTTCAGTGCAATCAGCTTGTAAAAGTGCATGTACCATTATATGACCCCTTTAATTGTGGTGGCAAATGTGACACAAAATTTGTAAAAAAAAAAATAAAATAATAATTATAATTATAATTTAAAAAAATGTAAACAATGCATTTCAAGATTGTTTAAAAGGCTATACTGAGTAAAATAAGAGCTTAAGAAGTTAAGAAATTTAAATCAAAGACTGATAAAACACTTTATATAACGGTGGTATTATCAATATCTGAAGTAAAATTCTGGTTTGTTCTAAAATGAGTAGGAATATTCAACTTAATATTAAATAATTAAGAAAAATAAATAACTTCATGAATTCAGTTTAACTGCTTTATTAAAATTACATTCTAAAGAGAAAGTGTTTGAAAATGAAAAGGGTCTGAGAACCTTCAAGTAGAATATATAGAATAGAAGATTTCACATACATTGTGTGTAACGGTCATCAGCTGGAGTGCCCCTGAGAGCCACATGAAGACTAAAAACTTTACTGTTTAATTAATGTTATGAATCTGTATTATTTTTCTTTATTCATTTTCATAATAATTTCATAATGTATTTTGTCAGGTCAGAGTTTTATGTCCATGTGTTGAATGCATGAGACTATAAATCTGACTATAAAAGTTCACCTCATATAAGCCTGGTTCACCTCATCATTCCCTGCGAAGTCTTGTACATTATTCCACTGCATTTCTGAGCGTTTCCTTTGTTGTCATTGATCCTGGTTGTTGATCTCTGCCTGTGTCCTGGTTTTTCCGTTCCTGCCTCACCCTCTGGATTTGTCTGTTTGTTTAAATTGCCTGCCTGTGTATGACCTTTGCCTGGATTCTGATTACAATTTTGATTTACTTTAATAAACTGCATTTGGAACCTCAACCTTCGTGTCTCGGAGCAGTTCGTAACATTGTGGAGTAACAAAACGGACATGTAACACCATTACATCAAGGTCTGCAACTCTACGCTGTCTATAAAGTCTGTGGTGTTACCATGAAAGACAGGAACACCACGTACAAATTAGCACAAATCTAGTCTATCTAAAATATTTTTGCAGTTACATCCCAGGATACGTCTTTGAGGTATGACATGAACATGCAGACTTTGTTACACATGAAATCACTCAAAATCGATAATTCACAATCTTCTTTCCAGAGGTGAAGTATCCCTTTAACTAATTGTTAAGTAATATGCCATTTATGGGTTTTGACAAGTTTGCACATGCAGTGAATGTAATGTCAAAGAATGTGTTTGAATGATAAGTTGGGCTGGACACAAATCAAAACCAGAATCTGAACTCCTGATGCTGTTACAGTGTGTTTAAACTGGACGAGACCAGCTCTACACTGGACATGACAGAACATCACAAGTCCATTTGTTCTTGGTAACAGAACTAGCACAAGAGCTCTGAGTGCGTCAGAGATAGAGTGTGGCATCAGTTTACTGTCGGGGTTTTGTTGTGTAGTGTTGCGCCGCATCCAGTGTAGTATCACTGACTATAATGGACGTTCTATTGTCTTTGTCCAGTCTAGACACAGTGTAATGAAATAGCAGCGCTCGACCACATGTTCTCAGTGTAACACGACCTCAAGCTTCACCTGACATAGTCCTGTGCCATGGGGCGGCAGTGGCTGGGGCGGCAGTGGCTCAGTGGTTCATGTAGATTGTCTACAAACCAGAAGGTTGGTGGTTTAATCCCCGGTTCCACCTGACCAAGTGTCGAGGTGTCCATGAGCAAGACACCTAACCCCAGATGCTCCCGACGAGCTGGATGGCGTCTTGCATGGCTGACACCGCCGTCGGTGTGTGAATGGGTGAGTGAATGGGTGAATGTGAGGCTATGTAAAGCGCTTTGGTGGCCATAGGTCTGTGAAAGCGCTATATAAATGCAGTCCATTTACCATTTACCATGAACAACAAGGTTCATCGGACTCAGTGAAATCAGGTTGTAGATGGTTGGAAATTGAAATCCATAGCTTAGTGTGGATGTCAAAACCAAAATGGCATATTACTTAAAGGTGCTCTAAGTGATGCCGGGAGTCGTAACTTCTTGTTGACATTCGAATTGTTGTCAAACAAAACGGAGGCTAGCTCGACCCTCCCTCCTCCTCATCCCGTCTTTTCCCTCCTCCCCTCCCTTCCGGCATAAAGGATAGTCAAAGTAGTCACTACAAACAAAGTTAAGTTTTACTGATACTTCATTCAAAGTGTAATGTCACCAAGTTAGATAAAGGGTTTTATATATTGCAGAACAGAATGCAGAAAAAGAGAAACATTATCTTAAAATCGTTTCGCCACCTGAGGTTATAACTATAGCTCCCATACAAGGACGCAATAATAGCAAGATAACGTTAGCTTCGCGTTTCCCAGTGAGCATAAACAATGGTGGCGTCGTAAACAAATTTAGTCAAAGTTGTCAATAGCCTATAAATGAACATTCAAATTCATAACAGTGGATGAAAACAATCATTCACACAAATTGTCGCCCTACTGAGAATTTGCTTAATCATTTACAATAGAGATCGATCGCTAGCTGCTGGAAACATAACGTTATATGTCTTCACCAAAGTTAACGTTGACTGCATAGTTCTAGCTAATTACATCCTTGTGTTGGTTTGGCAAACATGAACGTCAGTTTAGAAAGAAAGATGGATTTACCTGTCCAGCAAAAACAGAGCAACTGAATGTCGGACTGGAAGCCGTTCTGCCGGCGGAGCTCTCGCCACCTTTCAAAGGTTTTTCCGATGTAAATTCGGTATTTCGCGCGTTCCTTATCCTCGTCCCTCATCCTCGTCCCTCTTCTTTGCAATTTGTTACCCGGAACGTCGTCTATTTGGTCGTGTGTTGGCCATAATTCAAACTTCCCTCATCATGCTTCTCTCTCATCCACACACCCCCTTCATGTGCATGCGCACTAACCCCCCAAACCCCACCCTCAAATACTTCTTGCCAGTGATTGGCTGGAGCACTGTTTGCTTTCGTGGTGTGGGTGAGCCCAGTTTGTTTTTGTTGCTGTTTGTGGAGCCTGTGGTGTCTAGAGAGACCGCGTTTTTTTACAGTGTGTTCAGGGGACAGGCAGCTAGCGGATAGTGAGGAGATGTTTGCTGTATGTGACAAAAAATGTTTTGGCCTAAACAACACGTGACATCACTTAGAGCACCTTTAACAATTAGTTAATAGTCATGTGCCTCAACAAGTAAAGTCATAACATAATGATATATTTGCAAATCATTGGTTAATGATTAATTAAAGCAGACAAATCAAAGTTGAAGTACGACTTCAACCCATTGTGGTAATTAACGCATTCATTTACACTATGAGTTAATAAAATATGTTATTAGGTCTGGGGTGTTTGGGGTCTGGGGTGTTTTTGGGGTCCTTGAGATGTTCTGACATGCTCTGACAATTGTGCTTTTTTCAGTTGCTTATAAACATATTAATGGCAAAGGTGTAAATTTACTCTATATAGCACAAACAGGGCTACCAAAATATGTGAGCCACATGTATGGACATGTTTTCATTTTTGAGAGATTAATGTTTATGCATGGATATTGAAAAAACTAAAAATTAAAGTTTCTGAAATAAGGCCACAAAACACATACTAAATATGTGGCAATAAGACTTTTGACTAATGGATGTCGTCGCCTAGAGTTTTTTCTTCAAAATGATGTGAAAATCATCCTGCCTAATCATTCACATAAAACAATATTTATTTCAGTTTTGTGAAACACTTTTAGTTTGGAAAGGCAATATGTGGATGGGGCGTAAACGCATATTTAGTATTTCACACCTGAATCTTAATGAGCCATTCATTCAGGTGTGTCACTTATAGCTAACTTAAATATACAAGCTTCATAAAAATGATCATTCTAGAAGAAAATTTCAGATGGCATTTAGAGGCTTTTGCATCTGAACTCTTCATATACAGTATATACACACACACACACACATATATATACATATATATATATATATATATATATATATATATATATATATATATTAGGGGTGTTACGAGATCTCGCGAGATTAAAACACGACGAGATTTCTCGTCGAGGTAAAACTTTGTCTCGTGAGTTGTTGTGATGTCAGTGTGATGGAGCGTGAGGGTGAAATTAGTAGCCTATTGAAGATGCCCCTGCCACTTTTAAATCATTTGTGTGCCGGGCCAATCACACACACACTCCGCGCACACACACACACACACTCACTGTCCCTCGCTCACACACACACACACGCTCACTGTTGCTCGAACTCTCACTCACTCACGCACACTCACGCACACTCACTCTCGCTCACACTCAACCCGTCGTGGAGGACCGTTAAAGTTAAACATGCTAGTCTTTCTGTCATGATGTCCTGGAGCATCGCAGACGCGTAGGTTGTCGCCCACTATGACACACTATTCGAAATTAAACGATCGAATCTTGCGTCCCGACGCCCGTTGTCCTTTACGAATCTCCACGAAACGGATCGTGCCAAAATCGCGCTAAAATAGTGTAATCTGAACCAGGCAAGTAATAAACATTTGACCTATCGCGCAAAGAACCTATTAAAGCACTAAGACATGGGAACAGTATAGCTAACATTCATATATCACAAGTCATATCGACATCGCAATATTAAACAATGTTATCGCTCATCGCAGCTTTTCCTCATATCGTGCAGCCCTAGTTAGCTACTGCCCAAAGGTCTCAAATGCTGCCAGAAATCGTCCACATGCTTATATTCTTGAAAAAGAACATGACCAAAATCTTAGTCTGTTCTGTGTAGTTAATTTTATCTCTTTTTCATGCTTGAAAAAAAAAATTGTTTCTGTTTGAACTTGTAGTTTTGAGAGAGCAGTACTTTGATTATACACACTTACTGTTTGCATTTAAAGTGTTATTTCAGTTATTTATATTTATTTTATTTATACTGTTTTATTTTTCTTTATGTTCGATTTGTGGAAAGGAGTTAGATTTCTCATGTGAAATCGTACAGGGGAGAAGCCAGACAGTAGAGTTTATAGCAAAACATTTTGCAGTGTTTGCATGTCCTGCATAGAATTCATTAAAATAGAAGTAAAATAACATTCATTACAAGTTGATTTCAAAATGAACCTAAATTGTTTTGCATTTTGTGATTTTCAGTTGAATAAAAGACTATTTTCCATTCATATATTTCATCAGTGAGGATTTCTTAAAAATTGTGTAAAAATCTCGTCTTGTCTCGTTCTCGTGAACCCAATCTCGTGTCTCGTCTCGTGGAGTAAGCGTCTCGT
Organism: Rutilus rutilus; assembly: GCA_021464565.1. Classification (NCBI taxonomy): domain Eukaryota; kingdom Metazoa; phylum Chordata; class Actinopteri; order Cypriniformes; family Leuciscidae; genus Rutilus; species Rutilus rutilus. The sequence goes on along the minus strand of JAJAQA010000006.1, from coordinate 2,135,816 downwards.
CACACCCCTAATATATATATATATATATATATATATATACATACATACATACATATATATACACACACACATATGCATACACATACATACTTTATAATCTATTCAAAACTAGTCAACGTCTTTCAAAACTAAAGTAAACATTTTATCATACGTATTTCAAAGTAAAGGATTCATTAGTTAGTTGATGACTTTATTTTTGACAAAACACATACAGTATATATTCCTAATCTCAGTATAGCAATAGAGTTTGCTAAAAGCTGTTCATTCAATACAGCAGTATTTGAAAATCGATAATATTTTGTAAAATTACATTTATATTTGCATTTATGGCAAAACCTAGACACTTTTAAACATCAAAATGACATTTATTAATATGTATTTGTGTCAAAATGACATATAAACAGATTTTCCTATTCAATTTCTCATGGAACCGCTTCCAAGACGCTTGCGTGTCGCGTGAAAAATAGGTGTCGGGTCTATTTCTAGCATGCACGCGTTTTCCACTTGGCTCGTGCCGCGCCTGAAACGTGCGTCTCACACAGGCAGTGTGCAAACTCTAAACTGTTAACATGGGAGCCGAAATAAAAACGGACACGCTTTACATACATATTAGATAAACTGTGATAGTTTGTTTTTTATAAAAATTACTTCATTTAAAAGAAGGCTTCATGGCTGTGTGTCTGTATGCCTGTTGCCACACAGACACATATAAATACACAAACATTTTACATTTTCATAATGGCTTAAACATAAAAAGTACAGAAATTTAAATATTTCTCTTGAAATTTGTTTTAGATTTCGATAGCCTAGACAATTTAATAGTATTTATAACTCCTAACTAGAGATGTACCGATTACAATTTTCTAGGCCGATTTTCATTGAGTTTGACCTGCCGATACCGATTTTAGCCGATTCCGATTTCATTTTTTCTAACCACTTTACAGCACACACAAATATTTATTTTCTATATATATTTTTTTTTATAAAATACCATATCCTTTTACCCAAACTAAATAATAAAAACAAGTTTAAATGGGTAAATTTTATATACATATTTTTGAGTCTTCATTTTCTTTTCTGACATAACCTAATTCAGTTCTTGTTAAAAAACACTAGATATATGTGCACATTCTGTGCATTTTGGGCACTTTTGTTTGAAATTATATTTATTTTGTACATCAAAAGTGTGAATTCACTTTAATTGAGCGTGAGCAGCACAGACAAAATAGACTCGGCGGCGAAACCCCCGCTTCACTGCTGCTCACGCGCTGCTCCTGCTCCCGCTCCCGGTGTGAATGCACTCATTGATTAACATGCACGCCGAAAAAAATATGCGTGAAACGGCCGTAATTCACGAGGTTTCCTACATGTGCGTTCCGTGCATGTGTGATGCTGATGTTGTGCGATGTTAATCATGGGGAGCCCAAGTGCATTTGACCGGCATAAAATCGGCATATATCAGACTGACCGGCCGGTCGCGGTTCATGGCCGATCACGTGAAAATCGGCCAATTCCAGTCACCAGCGGATCAATCAGTGCATCTCTACTCCTAAATTAATAAAATAAGCTTTTTTTACTATGAGGAATTTTTACATCAAAATGTAGATCTGTGGACGACCAGCCACCCCTGACCTAGACACACCACCGTGAGGAGCTGACACCACAGGTCCGCAACAGATAGACAAACACAGACACAAGGTAATTTCCAAGGAATAACAATCTTTGAGCACAATGTTTCAAAGAGCACAAGCGTGATAGACTTCAATGTCCTCTAAGTCTTCACCACGGGATACTCTCGTCGGTGCACAGTAGTGAGCCAGTAGTTTAAAAGCTTACTTCATCAGCGATGCTGCATACTTCCAGACTCAGACATTGAGTAGAAAGGTAAGGGTTCTTCTCAGTACAGGATACCTTCGTCGGTGCACAGTAGTGAGACAGTAGTTTAAAAGCTTACTTAATCAGCGATGCTGCATACTTCAGGGCTCAAACGGTAAGTAGGAAGGTAAGGATGTTTCCACAGCAATATGTTCCTTCAAAACTCAGGCAGAGAAGAGGTTAATAGTACTTCACCAGTGTGCAAGCAGGGGTTGGAGCCGCTTCTCAGCAAAAAACACACTGCGTGTTCACTTCAATCCACAGCAATGAAATCAATGTGTATCCATAAGGCAAAAGCACTGCAATTCACTCACACGATAGGGCTGATCAGAGGCCTCAATCCATTCATTACACTCCCGTGGGAGATATTCAATCCTCAGTTCCTCTTCAGCACACTCTGAAACACATAGCTTCCCCAACAGTCAGATCTACATTCACTGCATCCTCTTCAAGCTTTTCAAATGTTTGTAAGATGAAATCAATTCACTTATCTTTTCTCTCTCACTTCACAGCGCAGGTCCAATCGATATAACAGTCCAGCAGATTCCCACAGACGAACTCTGATCCAGCAGGCTTCAATGGGTGATTTTCACCCCAACGAGGCTTCCCCACAGCCGATCATAACTCCCAATGTGGACAATTTCAACAGGAACTTTTTCCCTGGAGACTTCAACAGGAGACCTTCCCACCCAGACAACTTCCCCGAGCCAACTTGTGCCCAAAACTGCTCCGAGAGAACCAGCTCCCGCACGCGCCGAAACTACTCTGAATGGCCCTTTTATCTTTGGTTTGTGAAGCAGGAAGCCTGTGTGAACGCCGCTCCTCTCTCTCTCGCACCTGCAGTGCATTAGCGCTAATCAGGCCGGGCAATGGCTGCGTCCGAAACCGCATACTTCCCTACTATATAGTATGGAAAAAGCAGTAGGCGAGCGAATAAGTATGTCCGAATCCTTAGTATCCATAAAAGAGTAGGTGAGAATTACCAGAGTGACGTACTAATTATCGCGAGATTCGGGCGTACATATACTTATAGTGCGTCCGAATATTCCTACTTTCCTACTATATAGTAGGGGAAAACAGTACGTGAACGGAGTAGTATGTCCGAAACCTCAGTACTCATAAAAGAGTAGGCGAGAAGTTCCCGGATGGCTTACTGCTTCAACCCAGATTTTGAAGAGCTCGAAGATGAATACTTTTCTATGCCAGGAGGCCACGCGAGAGGATACGTCATTATCAAACATCGCAGAGATCAGCGACGCGGGTGCTTTCAAATCTGAGTAAACACGGGTCCTTAAAATTGCATGTGTTGAACTACTGTAGAGTAAACTGTTGAATTGTTGAAGGTGTAAAGACGTTACACAGTGTAGTATAGTTGTGATTTTGCTGTAAAAACACGTTTTATTATGTATAACGTTAGCTAACAGGGGAGCTCCAGTAAGGACACGTAAGTTACGTCTCTAAAGTGGATTTACATAAACCATATACATCCTAAAGACGCTTATTTTAAATGTCTATTTACTTCTGACAGGAAAATCTTCAGTAAGTATTGCAGAAGAGCACATCACAACATGAAATAGACATCTGAGTGATGAATGTGTGCTATAGAACAAATCTATAAAGTAACTAAACATAAGTTATCTATTTTATTTGTCCATTAGTACTGTTGATAAATTGAGGAACATTTATGTTGGATAAAAAGTTAAAACAAGCTCATAAATCACAGAGGTAATGTGAATCTTGTCTGGATGTTACAGGGTCAGATGAACAGATGTGTTTTTATCCGGTGGAGAGTGGCTCATGAAGCTGAATGCTGCCATCAAAGGCTTTGAGTGAGTATACCACAGAAATTAATATTGATAACTAATTATTGTAATTTCAAACAGAGCTATTACAGCACTTTTCTGATTCTTGATTTCTGTGCATTAGCTGCAGATCTTTTGTGGTGGAGCAGGACCTGCAAGGGAAGATGATGGCGGCGTTTGTGAAAAAAAGTGGTTTTGTCTTCTAAATAACACTGAAATCATATGACATTGTGTGGTTAAAATGACTGCTTTTGTGTTATGTTTGTGCATTTTGTAGAATCTGAAATGTCAGCAGGCTGGTGTGAGTGCTGAGGATGAGGAGCCCAGAGCTGAATCCTGGAGATGGTGCCATGAGTCCCTCCATCACTCCACCTGCCCTTACGAGACCAGCCCTTACGAGTCCCTCCATCACTCCACCAGCCCTTACGAGACCCTCCATCACTCCACCTGCCCTTACGAGTCCCTCCATCACTCCACCTGCTCTTACGAGACCCTCCATCACTCCACCTGCCCTTACGAGTCCCTCCATCACTCCACCTGCTCTTACGAGACCCTCCATCACTCCACCTGCTCTTACGAGTCCCTCCATCACTCCACCTGCCCTTACGAGTCCCTCCATCACTCCACCTGCCCTTACGAGTCCCTCCATCACTCCACCTGCCCTTACGAGTCCCTCCATCACTCCACCTGCCCTTACGAGTCCCTCCATCACTCCACCTGCCCTTACGAGTCCCTCCATCACTCCACCTGCCCTTACGAGTCCCTCCATCACTCCACCTGCCCTTACGAGTCCCTCCATCACTCCACCTGCCCTTACGAGTCCCTCCATCACTCCACCTGCTCTTACGAGACCCTCCATCACTCCACCTGCCCTTACGAGTCCCTCCATCACTCCACCTGCTCTTACGAGACCCTCCATCACTCCACCTGCTCTTACGAGACCCTCCATCACTCCACCAGCCCTTACGGGACCCTCCATCACTCCACCTGCTCTTACGAGACCCTCCATCACTCCACCTGTTCTTGAGACCCTCCATCACTCCACCTGCCCTTACGAGACCCTCCATCACTCCACCTGCCCTTACGAGACCCTCCATCACTCCACCTGCCCTTACGAGACCCTCCATCACTCCACCAGCCCTTACGAGTCCCTCCATCACTCCACCTGCCCTTACGAGTCCCTCCATCACTCCACCTGCCCTTACGAGTCCCTCCATCACTCCACCTGCCCTTACGAGTCCCTCCATCACTCCACCTGCCCTTACGAGACCCTCCATCACTCCACCTGCTCTTACGAGACCCTCCATCACTCCACCTGCCCTTACGGGACCCTCCATCACTCCACCTGCTCTTACGAGACCCTCCATCACTCCACCTGCCCTTACGGGACCCTCCATCACTCCACCTGCTCTTACGAGACCCTCCATCACTCCACCTGTTCTTGAGACCCTCCATCACTCCACCTGCCCTTACGAGACCCTCCATCACTCCACCAGCCCTTACGAGACCCTCCATCACTCCACCTGCCCTTACGAGACCCTCCATCACTCCACCTGCTCTTACGAGACCCTCCATCACTCCACCTGCCCTTACGGGACCCTCCATCACTCCACCTGCCCTTACGAGACCCTCCATCACTCCACCTGTTCTTGAGACCCTCCATCACTCCACCTGCCCTTACGAGACCCTCCATCACTCCACCTGCCCTTACGAGACCCTCCATCACTCCACCTGCCCTTACGAGACCCTCCATCACTCCACCTGCCCTTACGAGACCCTCCATCACTCCACCAGCCCTTACGAGTCCCTCCATCACTCCACCTGCCCTTACGAGTCCCTCCATCACTCCACCTGCCCTTACGAGACCCTCCATCACTCCACCTGCCCTTACGAGTCCCTCCATCACTCCACCTGCCCTTACGAGACCCTCCATCACTCCACCTGTTCTTGAGACCCTCCATCACTCCACCTGCCCTTACGAGACCCTCCATCACTCCACCTGCCCTTACGAGACCCTCCATCACTCCACCTGCCCTTACGAGACCCTCCATCACTCCACCAGCCCTTACGAGTCCCTCCATCACTCCACCTGCCCTTACGAGTCCCTCCATCACTCCACCTGCCCTTACGAGTCCCTCCATCACTCCACCTGCCCTTACGAGTCCCTCCATCACTCCACCAGCCCTTACGAGTCCCTCCATCACTCCACCAGCCCTTACGAGACCCTCCATCACTCCACCTGCCCTTACGAGTCCCTCCATCACTCCACCTGCCCTTACGAGTCCCTCCATCACTCCACCTGCCCTTACGAGACCCTCCATCACTCCACCTGCTCTTACGAGACCCTCCATCACTCCACCTGCCCTTACGGGACCCTCCATCACTCCACCTGCCCTTACGAGACCCTCCATCACTCCACCTGTTCTTGAGACCCTCCATCACTCCACCTGCCCTTACGAGACCCTCCATCACTCCACCTGCCCTTACGAGACCCTCCATCACTCCACCAGCCCTTACGAGTCCCTCCATCACTCCACCTGCCCTTACGAGTCCCTCCATCACTCCACCTGCCCTTACGAGTCCCTCCATCACTCCACCTGCCCTTACGAGTCCCTCCATCACTCCACCAGCCCTTACGAGTCCCTCCATCACTCCACCAGCCCTTACGAGACCCTCCATCACTCCACCTGCCCTTACGAGTCCCTCCATCACTCCACCTGCCCTTACGAGACCCTCCATCACATGATTGTAGTTTGAATAAAGCTTTGTTTCATGTGTTGACTTATGCATTTGTTTATTGTGTGATGGTGACTTTCATTCATTCTTTTACTAATTTATTAATATTTCTCATTGTTGTCAGTAAATACAATATAATTATTTAATTAATGCTTTATTTAATTGTTTGAATGCAAATGTAGATATGTTCACTATATACTTTTTACTAATATTTTCAGTAAAAAGTAATATAATTAAGTATTGGTCAGCATTTATCGTTGTTATTATTGTATGTTTTGGGGTGGGATATCAATGCAATTCATTCTGGGGTAATATTAATTTTTAATATTAATGATACTTACATTTTATAAAATGAGTATAAAATCAACAGTTTTCTCCAAAGGCAAATCTTTGCACAGCTGCCCTTTGTGCAGACATTACAAACGCTGAGGAAACCCGTTCTAGGTAGGGCTGTTGAGTTACTGATGTTATGAGGTGTGTGTGTGTATGTATATATATCATGGGTTTGCATACATAATATGAGATTTTTTACACAGGGAAAAAATAACCTAGTACAAGGTTGAATATTTTAATATATATTTTCTTAAATAATTCATTATAATACATTTAAAAAATAATTTATTTATAGGCCTAGGCCTGAGGGATGAAACGAGAGTTAAATTCAACAAGAAAAAGAGGAAAACATAAAGCAGTTAGCCACTTTTGCTTGTGGATAAAAATGTTTGGATATAAAATAAAGAAATTAACAACATTCAAGAGATGACCATTTTGGGATTTCGTAATAAAAATAAATAATATTGTAAGGATAAAACGGTGGGTCACATTAGTAGGGTTAAATATAAGAACTTTTATCAACCCTAAATGTATTCACAAAATAAATGGGCAGCAGTTTCTTCAAAATGAGCAAGTTTAATCAATATCAATATTTACAGATAGATTAATTAAACGTGTCGTTCAAATCTTTTAAGTTGTTGAGCGTGTGATAATGCGTCGTAGGTCACATGATAACGTCAACATGGCAGATGTCCGGTTCGCATTCATACTCAACGAGATTTGGCTATAAAGTACCTACTCTTTTAGTGCTCGTTAAGTAAGTACTCATTGAAAATAAGTACCTACTCATTGAGTACGCGGTTTCGGACGCAGCCAATGGCTGAGTCCCAATTCGCCTACTTATACTACGACCTAAAAGTATGTACTTTTTTTGTGAGGAAAAAGTACATACTTTTGAGTGTGTAGCAAAAAGTATGCACGTTCTGGGACATACTTCGATGACGTCATGCAACGTGAACGAGAACGTGGTTGCTTAGTTACGCACACCATGACTGTTAACAAAACATTTTACATTTCATTCATTCTTATATGTCATATATAAATGTATTTACTATTCCCATCTTTTTTTCCAAAATACATTTACAATGTGTTTACCAAATTGAGGAGTGAAGCAGGATGTCGTCGTAGATCAACCAAACGCAGGTCGTTTGTGAGGCGGCTGGTTCTGACGTTCATGTGCAATGTGTGTAACGAAAGCTAAAATATTTAAAGTTTATAGTATAACTATTGTTTAACGTATTTTATACTTATGTATAATACTCAAAAATACCCCGATGAAAATGAACCATGCTTTTACTATAGTAAAAGTGTAGTAACCATATTTCTTTGGTTGGATTGATAAAGTGGTAACACTTTAGAATACTGTATCTTACTTACTGCATAACTAATAAGTAATTATTGAAGAACTAATAGGTAATTATTCATTAACTACTTCTTCACTACTGTTAACTACTAAGGAAGATGTGTTAACTAATCAGTATGTAATATATTTTTATGATTGTGTTAAGTAACAGTTAGTTAATCAATAAATAATGAATTCTGTCATAACTCTTGAAGAACTACTACTAATTATCTACTAATTAAGCTTCAAGAAAAATAACTAAGAAGTAACTACTAATGAACAGTCATACAAAACTAACCTCAGATTAGTTTTTATATTTTATATACAGTACTGTGTGTGTCTGTTTTCCTCAGCATATAATGGCATTGAGTAAACTCATGTTTGAGGCAATGACTGAGGGAAACTGAAAATATAGGGAACTTATTTGTAATTCATAAATAATTATCAAATAATTCTTCAGGAATTACTTGGAACCTGGAACAGTATTCTAAAGTGAGAATATAGGGAACTCATTAGTAATTAATAAATAATTATCAAATAATTATCCAGGAATTAGGCTACTTATAACCTGAAACAGTATTCTAAAGTGAACATATAAGGAAATTAATTGGTAATTAACAAATAATTATTAGATAATTCTTCAGGAATTACTTGGAACCTGGAACAGTATTCTAAAGTGAGAATATAGGAAACTCATTAGTAATTAATACAGAATTACCACATACTTCTGACTCAAATCAAACTTACTGTAAAAAACACATTATTAACGGTATTATCTAAACCTTTGTAAAATAGATAAGTTATCATACATTATGATACATTTTGCTAATTAAATAAAAAGTTTGCTTATTTGCAGATCAATATATAGCCTAGTAAATGTCTGCACTTATCTTTCTTATTAGTGCTGAAGAATGACTAAAACTGGCTAGAAAATAAAATAAAAAACATTGATCAGTGCTTTTTACTTTTCAAGTAATTACCTTTGTACATTTACTAAGCTAATTTTGAAAATGAATAGGCCAATAGTTTATCATTTTACTGGAGTAATATTTTATTGGGTTATCTGTACTTTTACTCAAGTACTTGATTTGTGTACTTCATCCACCACTCCACTGCTAAAATAAAACGGCTTATTGTAGTAACCACTGTGTATGACTGTTCATTAGTAGTTACTTCTTAGTTATTTTTCTTGCACATTAATTAATAGATAATTAATAATAGTTCTTCAAGAGTTATGACATAATTCATTAGTTATTGATTAACTAACTGAAACTTAACACAATCATACAATTCTATTACATACTAATTAGTTAACACATCTTCCTTAGTAGTTAACAGTAGTGACTTAAGTGTTAATAAATAATTATCTATTAGTTCCTCAATAATTCCTTATTAGTTATGCAGTAAGTAAGATACAGTATTCTAAAGTGTTACTGATAAAGTTAATATTTGTACAGCCACAGTATTACTACAAATAAGTCAGTGTGGTTAAACTATGGTTAGTGTAGTAAAAGGTGTTTATTTTCATAAGAGTTTATAGTAAGGTAACTTATCTAAGACAGAAACATCACAAGAAATACATAAAAAAAAGACACTTGCATGACACTGTACTTTTTATTTCATCGGACCCTACAAGATAAACACGGTACTTTTTGGCACAACATAACCCCATTAATATTACGAGACAATAAAATATAACTTTAATAAGGGTTAAACATTTGAATTCTTACACTTAAAAATTGAGGGCAAATCTCCGCGGCTGCATCCGGCTGCCATGTTTACATCACCATAGATACCACCATCACCACAAAGCTCCTCCCTCCCGCACGCAATGGGTTGTGGGCAATATTAGCCGTTAGAGTGTGCATTGATCTGCACTTCGAATTCTAACCGGAAATAGTAGACCATCCGGGTATCTTTGGAATACTCTTTTCAACATACTACGATTTGGGACGTACTAATTCTTGTTTCGCATACTATTTAGGACGGATAGTATGCGAATTGGGACTCAGCAAATGTTTCTGCCACACCCGGAACTGGAGTGGGATGTGTCGCACACAAATCATTCCCTCAGGAAACTTGTGACTCGTCAAGAGAGTTCTGCTCGCTGAGCGTTTTTTGTTGTTGTTTTTTTTGTCACCCGTGACACATCCTGTAACACATATATGTTAATGCAATCATTTGTAACACAAACCAGCTGATTTGATTACTGAAGCCAGGTAATTCTACACCTGAGCTGGCAAGGCTAGTTCACATGTACTCAGAAATGTTCCAGCACTCTTTACACTTTATAATATCATGAGCATATGTGAATAGCAATTAAAGAGACAACTCACCATTTCTCCAGGGTAACAATCCCACACTGAGTACAGAACGTCTTGTTACGTATGTAACCCTCGTTCCCCTAAGGAGGGAACGGATATGTCATGTGAAGTCGATTATATAGGAATAGGAATCTTGCTAGAGAGGTCAATCTACTTTGAGTGAAACTAAAACGAGCAAATGCACATTGGCATGCAATAATTGCATCAGCTGCACTGTATTGTGCCACGTGCATATGATGAGCAGCAGGTGCATTGCATCTTCAGGTTTTCGCTGAGGAGTGGAGCCGGTGACCTGGCTGTCTCCGTTCCCTTTTTCAGGGTAGGGGGTAATATACGAATGAGGGTTACATATGTAACCGAGTCTCAATGTCACATCGGACACCGGCGAAATGGAATCACCTACCAAAGCGCCACAGCTGCTAACCTCATCCATGTAAACCTCATTCTCCCTCTTACCTGATGGGACAGGGCTTACTCAGAGAAGTCCATCACTGCTGTACTGACTCAGTGAGACTGCTGGGAAAGCATGACTTTTCCATTGGAAAAGAAACGCTGCGGAAGCCACATTCTTCCCCGAAGGAGTCATGTGAAGATAACATTTGGACTAACATGGTAGGGTTGTTTGTATATGGATTTACTGGGGTGGCACCAATCTCCTAAGAGATGGGTTCTCCCAAGGTAATGTAATAGCAATTTTTAAATCTCAATGAAAACACAGCATCACAGGTGTAAGAAACATTCAAGAGGCAAAATTGTAATAAAGAGAAAAGGCTTTATTCTCTGAGGATTTTTCACAAGCCGCAGCTACCCAGCTTGCAAACAAAACAATCCCAAAAACATAATAAAACTGAGACATTTTATACAGGTTTTCTAACATCTTGAACACACCTCCCAGCTCTCTGTAATTTTCCAAAAAGATACCCCCTATCTTCAACTGGGCTGGTTTTTCTACCCCCCTGAGCAGGTCACCCTGTTCTTAGTCCTTGAGAAGCCAAAAGGCCTTTACTTATGACCTAAATTACCTCCTCTTCCCTTCAGTTGACAGAAACCCTCACAGAAAACACTCAGTCACATGAATTTAACACAGTTAACCCCCTGAGGTTGACAATCACGCCGGCGTGATCTGCTCGTTTTTTTTATATCAGTGCAAAATACTCTGTTGATTTTGATTTTACATACTTGTATTGTACATCATTCAAAACTGTTAAATGTCTTCTTTTATTTGTGTACACTCATAATAAAAATAAAATGTTGTGTTTTTCGCAAAACAAAGAAAATAAACATGATGCGCGTTCTGCCGTCTCTCTCAATGTGAAACTCATTCTGAAACGCGACAGAAAATGACCTGTAACTCAGCGAATGTTTGTCACACAGACTTGAAACGCATGTCTATACAACGCTTGGAATCTCTATTTTTAAAGTATGTAAATTATATAAAAAACAAATATTCTATTTTTAAGTAATCCATACGAAAGCAGCGGCATGTACAGTTTCTCAAACGCGTCCTCATTAAATTTAATTTGAACACGCCTATGAGCGCACGAGCGATTGACATGTAAATGATCCATGCGGAGAAACGCAGACCTGTAAACGCCCTCATTACCTCAAAACAAAGAAGCAGAGACTTCGTAACTTACTCCTTACTGTGTTTGAAAGACGCGCCAGAGCTTACATTGGATTTAGGCTACCTCAGAAGAAGAAGAACGCGATTTGAAGACAAGAAAGATTTAAGGTAAGACATTTTTACATATTAGTTTGTTATTGTTGCATAAATGTCACATTGCAGTTGAACTGTTGCTAGATATATGGGGAATATTATAATATTTAGACCCGTGTTTACTGTTAAGCCTACTGTGTTTGTGGATATCTGGTCAAACGTAGATATGTATGCTAACCATAATGTTTTATATTTGAGCGCGATCGCGTTTGAATGTATCATTTGAAAATTTGAAAAGCAAAACACCAAATGGCTTCATGTTTTTACTATTATCTCATTTCATATCATCATAACGAATGGAAACATTTGAAGTAACATGATAATCAATATATTTTTCTCTAGCTTGGTTGTTACTGAAATATTTTGGAAGATTTATACTGCTATCTATTGTTATTATTATTTTACCCAGCACTGCGCATAGCTTATGCCTACAAGGCACAACAAACCTGGTGTTCATTATATTATATATTGTTGGAAACATTGGTGTGTGTGTGTGTGTGTGTGTGTGTGTGTGTGTGTGTGTGTGTGTGTGTGTGTGTGTGTGTGTGCGTGTATTTTGTGAATTTTAAAAAGCAATTTTAACCAGAAAAATCTAATATTTATTTCCAAAATCGTGCAGGCCTTTCTCTATCAGTATGTTCACTTTTTTTTCAGGGCCCAGATGCCACTGAGTCCTGCTGACTTCAACATTCACATGAGTCTCTGGAACATGAACATGGTAAAGTGAAAATCAAACACCTTGGAAATTAAAGGTATGTACAATGTTTTTAGGAATGGCACAAAGGTCTGTCTTTGAAGTGTTTTTTTTGGCATTTGTTGTGTATCTTTGGGTTATGTTGTGTTGTAAATAAATCCAAACAATTTAAAAGCCATTCTTTTTTAAATCTCCTCATTTACAGTATTGTGCAAGGTTGCTCAGAATGATAGGGCCTGATAGCTCCTAATAGGGCCGTTAGGGGAGGGTCTTTGTCTTTCTCAGGTGAGAAAAGCTTACATATTAATGAGCTGCCGCATAAGGCTTTCTAACACAAAACACGTCGTAAAAATTTTAAATCAATATATTGTCTTATCTGAATGAGCAGTCAGGGTGATTTTCACATTGTTTTGGAGCAAATATTCTAGGCTACGTGATACAATTTTCAAAAGTCTTGTGAAGAAATAATCAGTAGGGATTTCATGGCCTTATTTCAGTGAGAATTTTTTTTTTGTATTTTCACAAACCACGCATAACCACGTCATTATCTCAAAACTACAAACTTTTACATACATGCTGCTGATATATTATTGTAGCAGAGTTTGTGCTGAATACAGTGTAATTAGACTTTAGCCATGAAAATGTCACAAGTAACAGAAATAACCAGAAATGTCAGAGCATGTCAGAACACCTCCAGGGCCCAGAAAACAGCTCAGACCTCAGAGGGTTAAATTAAATTAATAAGTTTAAACAAATAAACATAAGAATAATGAATTTTTTCATGTACAGTAAAGACACAGGCTTCTGTTTAGGAGTAACCGTGGAAAAAAGCAACATATGGAATCCCTGCAGGGTCGCACATATGGCATCAGCCTAGACCTGGTTCTCAAGGGTTCAGCGGGAAAAAGGCCTGGTGCCAAATACTCCACCACGTCCGGCTGCCGAGGGTGACGGAGGACTCAATAGGTTTTGAGAGACAGGCCTCTGTGCTTCTACCCGTTTGAGGTGAGAGAACAGAAGGAAACCGGCTCTACACATAGGATATAGAACCTAGCAAACGTGTTGTGTGTCGCCCAGCCCGCAGCTCTATAAATATCTGTTAGCGAGGTGCCACATGCCAGTGCCCAGGTGGATTCAACACTTCTTGTTGAGTGAGCTCGCAGCCTGAGGGGGCAAGGCACTCCTTGTGCTTCGTAAGCCAAGGCAATAGCATCCACTCTCCAGTGAGCCATCCTCTGCTTGTAGACAGCCTTTCTCTAATGCTAGCCTCCGTAACAGACAAAGAGCTGGTATGAGGTCCTGAAGCTTTGAATTAGTACGTACTGTTGCAGAGCGCGGATGGGACAAAACAAAGCCAGGGCTGGGTCTGCCTCCTCCTAGGGCAGCGCTTGCAAGTTCACCACCTGGCCCCTGAAGGGAGAGGTAGGAACCTTGGGCACATAGCCAGGCCGGGGTCTCAGTACCACGTGGGCATCGCCCGGCCCAATCTCTAGGCACGATTCATCAACCAAAAATGCTCCTACCCTCTTAACCCCTCTGGGGTCTAAGGGGTTTTTGGAGTCCTTGAGATGTTTTGACATGCCCTGACATTTGTGCTTTTTTCAGTTTCTTATAAACATATTAATGGCAAAGGTGTCACTCTATTTAGCACAAACAGGGCTACCATAATATGTGAGCAACATGTATGTACATGTTTGTATTTTTGAAAGAATGTTTATGCATGGTTATTGAAAAAACTAAAAACTAAAGTTTCTGAAATAAGGCCACAAAACACATACTAAATATGTGTCCACAAGACTTCTGATTAATGGATGTTGTCGCCTAGAGTTTTTTCTTCAAAATGATCTGAAAATCAACCTGCCTAATCATTCACATAAAACAATACATTGATTTAAATTTTGCAAGACACTTTCTGTTTGGAAAGGCAATATGCAAGTGGGCGTCAACGATCCAACACCATCATGCATATTGAGTGGTTCACACCTGAGGAGACAATGGGGCCCGCATACTTAATGAGCCATTCATTCAGGTGTTTGACTGAGCCACAAAAAAAGAATGCAAGAGCAATATATATACAGTATATATATATATATATATATATATATATATATATATATATATATATTCTATCAAATTCGTTCACAGTTGGAAGCATCTCAATGTTTTATTTTTCCACAAATTGTGCTTGCAAATTGTATAATATCCAGGGAAACATGACTAGTAATTGTGCAGTTAATTCTCATACTGTATTTTCTGGTTTGGAATGTATCCTCTCCCCAAATTTGTCACTAATAAAACACAATAAAAATGATTTAAAGAAAAGTCTTATATTTACCTGTTTACATCTACCTTGTAAATATTTTTTTTAAATTAAAAAGGTTACAATTACAACAACAATTCAAGTGTAATTACATCTACCTTGTAAATATATTTTTTATTAAAAAGGTTACAATTACAACAACAATTCAAGTGTAATCTTTCTTTGTAAAAACTAAAGTATACATTTTATAATACATATTTCAAAGTTAAGGATTCATTACTTTAAATATAGCCTAGGCTACATTGGAATAAACACTATAACATATTATTTGATTACTTTATTTTTGACAAAACATACTATATTTAACATATGAGCAAAAATTGGCAAACAAAAGCTTATTTGAGGTGGCAGATATTTTACAGTAAAAATAATCTATCCAAAACTAGTCAATGAAATGTTGTCTTTCATACGTCTGTAACATAGGTCTTTCGTTTTTATTATAGGGAATATAAATGTTAATTTGCAGTGTCATACGTTGCTTATACAAATACATTTTATTTCAACATATTTCAGTTGATTTTTACTCATCTCAGTATAGCAATACAGTTTGCTAAAAGAGGTTAATTCATTCACACAAAGAAACGTGATTCACTTGAGAATGAAAAACACTAACTACAATATTCCTCAGTTCAGGATCCCTTGCTCCTCGAAATACCAGCACGTCTGAGGTACATTTTCCATTATTATTATTACGATAGTATTATTCCTCACAGCGCTGCGAGACGGTGTAAACAATGATCTGATTAAACTTGATGTGTTTTCTCGAGCTGATATGGGGGCGTTCACAGTTTGCATGGATTGTCATTTGCGTTTGAATAGCGCGCGCTCTCCGTGGGCGGAATCATATTAAAACTGATGAGAATGACTGACATCTCTCTATTTTCACACATAATTACATAAACACAGAATATTTGATTTAGTTTTGAATTAAATAATTTAAAAGTACACACTTAAATGATTATAAAGATATATTGCTCATGCCTGGGTGAATAGTATTCGCTGAGTTTTGTTTAAGTTTAGAGACGTGCTCCAAAAAAAAAAAGTTCAAGAGACAGACAGGCAGAAAGCACACCCTGTTTATTTTCTTAATTTTACAAAAACACAATGTTTTTTTGCCTGTAAGTGGACACATAAAAAAGTAGACATTTAACAGTTTATTTTTTCATACTTCTTAAATCTGTATGACCATAAATGACGGAGCATTTTAAGTTTATTTTGCTGCTATGTTAAAAAAATCGAGCAAAATGCGCCTGCACGTTTGCCGTCCCCAGGGGGTTAAACATCACATCAATTTTAAAATATTGCTGATTACTTACAAAGCACTAAATGGTTTAGCTCCACAGTACTTGAGCGAGGTCTTAACGCATTATAGTCCTTCACGTCTATTGCGATCTCAAAATTCCGGCCAGTTGATAATACCTAAAATATCAAAATCGACTGCTGGCGGTAGATCCTCCTATTTAGCACCAAAACTTTGGAACAGTCTTCCTACCATTGTCCGGGAAGCAGACACACTCTGTCAGTTCAAAGCTAGATTAAAGACACATCTCTTTGACCTAGCATTCACATAATACATTATAGACTTCTATAATTCAATATTAGGCTGCATAGATTAGGTCAGCTGGAACTGGAAACACTTCCCATGAATCCTGATGTACTTGTTACATCATAAGAAGAATGGCATCTATGCTAATTTTAGTGTCTTTGTTTATCCCCAGGTTTTCCCGCAGCCTGCCGGATCCAGATCTGACGAAGGACCTTCGCCTGGACCCGATGTCAATGCAGTGCTGAAGTGCCAACTAGTCTCTCCCTATGGAGGATCCCTTTACCACTCTACAGATAAAGCGTCATCGGGAAAACTCAATTCTCGTATGTCAGGATACAGGCACGGAGACAGAGGAAAGTGAATCCAAACACAGCTTTATTCAAGTTGACAATAGTGCAAGGTGAGTATTCAGTGAGTTCAAATGCAGATTCAGTGAAGATCACTCGGTGCAGGGCAGAGAGCAGGTAAGCATGTTCACTTCAGGTTTGTAGATACCAAACAGTCACAGTTCATAAATACTTGTCTTTTCTCTTTCAGATGCAGTCAATAGTAAACAAGCTCGGAGGAAATATTGGAAGCTCGGGAGAACAACGGATCACAGGCAATAGGAAATCAAACAGGATTCCTGGAGACAGCAGAACAATGCCACAGAGGTTAGTGTTTCACAAGTGAGTATATGTTACATCTTGGAAGCATCAGAGTTTCAGGAGACAATGGATCACGTTTCGCGTCAGGTTCGCGTTTAAAGTCTGTGTAGAGAGAATGGTGTCATCTTAGCGGCCCCTAATTTAATAACAAATGATCGTTGCGACGGAAGCGATTCAATCAAAACTAACTTTAGCTGGAAAATAACTTTATTAAAGAACCGCTATAAAGCCAAAACAATCTTACCTTACATTATACACGTTTATCTCTGTAAAGCTGCTTTGAAACAATCTACATTGTTAAAAGCGCTATATAAATGAAGATGACTTGACTTGACTGCTCATGAGGTACACCTGTTAGACGAAACTGAGTCTGGCATAGTTAGAGTCTGGGAAGATGAGGAGTTCTCTGATGTCATGGGCTGATGCGATCTGCAGAGTTATGAGAATGGCTGCTATCTCTGCATATTGTGATGACTGGGGACCCAACTTGAAGTGTTGTGGTGGGCACGGCTGGACGTTGACCTACAGCACTCCTGCACCTGCCTTAAGGATGCCGTCGTGGTTGTAGGAACACCCATCGACGTAGGCTGTGGGCATGCTTTGACATGCATTCTCTTCAAAGTACCTGTGACAGGTCGGTTGTTGCTGTTGGTGTTCTTGTACATCCACTACCGCAGCAGGCGTGTTATCAGAGCAGTTTTGGCATGCAACCAGGCCATTGCCCAGCGCAGACTTGTGATTCTGTGCATACAGTGCCTCAACATTGCGTCCCTGGAGAGCCATTAACCATGTGGCTATGCGTGAATTGGTGACCACGCCATCTCGGATGCATTGGCTGTTGAGGAACATTACGGTGGTGGCAAGTCTCTATGATAACTTTCTGTGCTCCAATGTAGTTGGAGAATCGCTAAATGGCCCATACAGTGCAGAGCAGAGCTTTTTCACAGTCTGAGAACTTACACTCTGGTGGGAGAAGTGTCTTGCTGGCATATGCAACCACCTTCTTGTCTTGGTCATGCCGTTGGTATAGGCTAGCACTGAGACATTGGTCAGAAAACCCGGGTAAGCAAGGCATGGAGATGTGCATAAATGTCTTTAGTTCCATCATGACGTGTTCTTGAGTGTCTGACCAGACGAAAGGGTAGTATTTTTTTAGCAGAGCTGTTAAAGGTCTGGCAATGTCTGAGTAGTTTTCGATGAACTGTCGAGAGTAATTGCATACCCCTAGAAAACTCCGCAGCTCAGAGATGTTAGTGGGAGGCTTGATGTTTTGAATGGCATAAATACGTTTTGACTGTGGTTCAATGCCTTGGGATCCGATGAGCAGGCCCACGTAGTTAACCTTGGTTCGACACCACTGTCCTATGTGGAGGGCGATCTTGGCGCCGGCGGCGGATAATTGGTTCAAAACTTAGTCTATTTCTTTCAGGTGGTCAGCCACCGTCGTGCTCTTCATGAGAACATTTTCTACGTAGATCAGGTTACCTCTCACTCTGGCGTCTGGGCAGGCTTTGTTCAGGAAGATGTTGAACTCAGCTGGTGAGTTGGCGTAGCCGAACGGACACCTGTTGAAGGTGAACTGTCGGTTGCCAAATGTGAATTCTAGCTTGAGCTGGTCTTCTGGGTGCACCGGAATGGTCCAGAAGACAGAGGCCACATAAAGGGTGTACTCACACTAGCCAGTTTGAACCGTGCCCGAGTGCGTTTGACCACCAAAGCGCGGTTCGTTTGACTAGTGTGAGTGCTCCGAAACGTGCCCGGGCGAGGCTCGATTAGCCGGCCCTGGCCCGCTTGGAAGAGGTGGGCCAGAGCACGGTTCAGTTGGACTCGGGCGCGGTTCGCATGCAGTGTGAGCGCTAACCGTGCTGGAGCACGGAACAGGACGCGTGACGCAAACCTCCTCATACGAGCAGCACGATTACGTGAAAAATTTTCGTGCCACAAAGGCGATAGATCTGTTTAACAACAGGCTGTGAGAGGGCTGTGGACCAAACGACTCAAAATTATCCACAAAGTAAACAGAGCGATGGACTCAGAGCGATGTGCCGCTCTTCCTGTTTATCCCGAAACCGTCCCACCATAATGACGTAAGCGTGCTCCGGCACGAATGCTGAAACCCTATGTGAGTGCAGGCCAGAGGGGGAGTGGGGAGGGGGGACAATCGTACTCGGGCCCGGTTCATGGTAACCGTGCCTAGTGTGAGTACACCCAAAGTGTAGAGAAGATTGTGGCTCCTCTGATTCGGGGTATTTCTTGTTCTAGCTGGGTCATGGGCCATCGTGACAGCGGCACCTGTTGATTCAGTTTCCTGTAGTCAATGGTGGGTCACCACTTGCCGTTAGGTTTAAGGACGGGCCAGATGGAGGCAGAGTAGGTGCTGTTGCATGGACGGATGACACCTTTCTCAAGCATGGATTCGATGATCTCCTGCACTGGTTCGTGTGAGGCGATGGGGATCTTGTACTGCTTGACAAAAGTGGGAGGAGCATCAGGGTGCGTTGGGATGTGCACCATGTAGAGGTTGGTGCAGACCTCCGGAATGGTCTGCCCTGACCGGAGGTTGTCATGGTTGATGGAAACAGGTGGCTGCAAAGTCAATGGGACCCATACAACTTCATTAAAAATGTCCACATGAGCCTTGAGGCGAATCAAAATGTCTGCTCCAATGTAAACATCGTGGGGCAGGTCCGGAAGGACGAGGAAATAATGGGTCAGGCACCGGTAATTTCATTTCATGTGCAAAGCGCAGATTCCTCTGGCAGACACCATAAAGGATGGGTGTGAGTTGAAAGTGAAACGGGGTGCGCTTGCTGGTATAAGGAAGGTCCGGTGTGTTTTCAATGATTGCATTGAATAGTGAGAGACTAATGGCTGAGTTGTCTGCACATAGTGCCAGAATAATGTCTGTTGTGGTTATATCATGCAGCTGCAGGTCAGTCCTGACCTTGGGGCAGTAGGTATCAGAGTCTTTGGTGGGCTTGAAGGTAAAGAGTAGCGAACTTGAGCCTTGATCTGTTGTTGAGGCTGTGTACCCATGGCTGGCTACAGGGGTTCCCGTGAACTCTGTGATCTGGCAGTCTGGCTCTGTGGGAGTTCCGTGACCTCTGTGACCTGAAAGTCTGGCTCAGACGAACTGTGTGGCTGGAGGGGAAGAGGTTCTCACACTTGAGCCCAGACTTTCAGCTGTTTGAAGTCCAGTAAAGGCTCAAAGAGATCTAGCAGGTCTTTGCTGATGAGAAATGGATAAGTGTTCATTGGTGAGACATAGATAGGATGTACTAGACTCATAGGACCAACCGTCAGGTGAATGGGAGCTACATTTCTAAGCTGGATGTCATTTTGGCTGTATGACTGCACATTCAGCTCACAAGTATGAAAATTAAGAGTTTGATTCTGTCTCTGAGCTTCAAATTTGATTTTGTCAAACAGTTGAGCAGATATCAACGTGAGGTTGGAGCCTGTGTCAACAAGGGCTTTGAGTCTCACCTCCTTTTCCAAGGAAGGAGGTTGGGGCTTGTGTGTTGATCGATAAGCAGTTAGGGTATGTCTCGTGTGTCTCGTTGTGGGTACAGATAACAAAAACAGCACTTTCTGGTAACTTGGTGTGAGGAATGATGCTGTCTTGGTCAGGAGGTGAGTGAGTGGGTGATGCTGTCGTTTGGCGATTCAACAGCTAGTTTAATAGTCTGTCGTTGAAAAATACTGTTCTGGGTGCTTGGTTCACTTGCAGAAACGTTGGGAATGACGTTGGTTTCAGGCATCAGGTTTAGTCATGCGGTGTCTGGTTCATCCTTCTTGTCTCCCTTGCGAGGTTTCTTTTGAAGAAATTCTTTCAGTACATTCAGGAGTTCTGCAGCTTCAGACGTGGCTGCACTGTTTCTGTTAGATGTGGGTTCAGACTTGAGCTTACCAGTATCACGTCGAGATTGGTCCCCCTGCCGACTCTCTGGGCTTGGTGTTCTGGGAGATGGGGGTCGGCTCTTTCTGGGTCGCCGGCCGGCTTCCCATGTGCCCCCCCCCCCCCCTTTGGTTGTGGGAGGGGCGAGGCCGGTCCCAGGATACTCCAGAGCGCTGCCCTCGGCTGGCTTGGAACGGTCTTGACTCTCTGTTGACGGGTCTGTAACTGTGGTGCTGTTGGGCGCCCTCTAGGGTCAGCTCTGAATAGTGCTCAGAGACAGGGCAAATTGTTGGGTGTTTTACAGTCTTTTCGTCTTTTGTTTGGTGTAAGCCTTATGGGCTAAGTCTCATAACTGTTGTGTAGGCATGCTACTCGGAAAAGCTAGAACTCCCAGATGATGATTTATTGTGGGGTGCAGGTTTCGAAGGAACAGAGTTGTTAACGTCTTCCTCCATGCCTGGGTTATTTCATGTTCCAAAGTAGGCACGGTGAAGTCGGTTATAGAAATTCTGGGGGGTTTCAAGTCGACCTTGCTTGACCATGGCGGTGATGAGCCCTTGGTCTGATTCTGGATCAGAGAATCCACGCATCAAAGCTTTTCACAGTTGCTGGTAGTCAGTCTCTGGTTGATGGTCTAGGAAGCTGCGTATGTCACGGCTAGACGTAATTCTGAGCAGATACAATCTGTCCCAAGTCTATGTCTTGCAAATAGGCGTGAACGTCATGCCCTCATGCTGGTTCTGGGCTGAACGTAGGGATGTTTCTGGCCAGCTTGTCAAGTTCTTTGGGAGCCAAGTGGTCGTGGCTGGTGACCAGGACTTTCTGGAAGGACTTTCCCTCCTTTGCTGCTGACGGGGGTTCGTGGAGGCTAGCTGGTGACATTTTGAACAGTGAGCTTTCACCCCCCTTTCCAGCTCTAAGCTCTTGGTTGAAAGGCTTGGGCCCACTGGCCAGGAGAAACTCTGTGGTGTGTGTTTCCCCTTTCTGTTCACTTTGCAGTCTATAAGAATGTTTTAGTTCTCTGTGAACAATGTCAAGGTCATCTTTTAGAAAGTCTCAATGCTGCGTAAGGTCATGGATTTCAGCTCAGGCCACTTTAACCCCCTGAGGTCGGCTATCGCGCCTGCGCGATAGGCTCATTTTTTTCCGTATGAGTGCAAAAAAATAAATAAAAAAATATATTAATTTTTATCTTATATGCTTGTGTTATACATCAATCGATCCTGTTTAGTGTGTATTTTTTTTGTGTGTGCTCATAATAAAAACAAAGTGTTGTGCTTTTTGCCAAATAAAGAAAAATAAACATGATGCGAGTTCTGCCTACTCTCTGTCAGTGAAGTCAATTCTGAAACGCGTCCGAAAATGAACTGTAACTCAGCGAATACTCAGTCAAACAGGCATACAGTCACACAGGCATGAAGCTTGAATTTTCTTCTTTTAAATGAAGTAATTTTTATAAAAAACAAATATTCACAGTTTATGTAATATGTATGCAAAGAGAGAGATGTCAGTCGTTCTCATCTCAGCTAATTAAGTTTTAATGTGCTCCGCCCACGGAGAGCGCGCGCTATTCAAACGCAAATGTGAGGCGATCCAAACAAACTTGTGAAACGCCCACATCAGCTGGATAACACACACCGCGAGTTCACTTTCAGACGTATGTACTTTACGATGCTGTGAGGAATAATACTATCTTGATAATCCTGCAAAAATTTACCTCAGAAGTTCTGGAAGTATCATTTCGAGGAGCAAACGGATCCCGCTGAGGAATTAGGTCAGTTCTGTTTGCTTTGTTCTAATCGGAATGAATGAACGCACAGATGCGTGCTGTTGTGGAGCTACTACAGCTGGCAAAAATACTGTTTAAATATGAATCGCGTTTCTGTGTATGAATAAATGAACGAACGAACGAACGCACAGATGCGTGCTGTTGTGGAGCTACTACAGCTGGCAAAAATACGGTTTAAATATTGATCGCGTTTCTGTGTATGAATAAATGAACGAACGAACGAACGCACAGATGCGTGCTGTTGTGGAGCTACTACAGCTGGCAAAAATACGGTTTAAATATGAATCGCGTTTCTGTGTATGAATAAATGAACGAACGAACGAACGCACAGATGCGTGCTGTTGTGGAGCTACTACAGCTGGCAAAATACGGTTTAAATATTGATCGCGTTTCTGTGTATGAATAAATGAACGAACGAACGGACGCACAGATGCGTGCTGTTGTGGAGCTACTACAGCTGGCAAAAATACTGTTTAAATATGAATCGCGTTTCTATGAATGGATGAACGCACAGATGCGCGCTGTTGTGGAGCTACTACAGCTGGCAAAAATACTGTTTAAATATGAATTGCGTTTCTGTGTGTGTATGAATGAATGAACGAACGAACGCACAGATGCGTGCTGTTGTGGAGCTACTACAGCTGGCAAAAATACTGTTTAAATAATATGAATCGCGTTTGAATGAATGAACGCACAGATGCGCGCTGTTGTGGAGCTACTACAGCTGGCAAAAATACTGTTTAAATAATATGAATCGCGTTTGAATGAATGAACGCACAGATGCGTGCTGTTGTGGAGCTACTACAGCTGGCAAAAATACTGTTTAAATAATATGAATCGCGTTTGAATGAATGAACGCACAGATGCGCGCTGTTGTGGAGCTACTACAGCTGGCAAAAATACTGTTTAAATAATATGAATCGCGTTTGAATGAATGAACGCACAGATGCGCGCTGTTGTGGAGCTACTACAGCTGGCAAAAATACTGTTTAAATAACATGAATCGCGTTTGAATGAATGAACGCACAGATGCGTGCTGTTGTGGAGCTACTACAGCTGGCAAAAATACTGTTTAAATAACATGAATCGCGTTTGAATGAATGAACGCACAGATGCGCGCTGTTGTGGAGCTACTACAGCTGGCAAAAATACTGTTTAAATAATATGAATCGCGTTTGAATGAATGAACGCACAGATGCGCGCTGTTGTGGAGCTACTACAGCTGGCAAAAATACTGTTTTAATATGAATCGCGAATACAAAGAAAGATTACACTGGAAATATTGTTACAATTTTAAATGTAGTTGGAATTGTATAACCTTAAAAAAAAAATATATATATATATATATAAGGATAGATGTAAACAAAATCTTAAAAGGTCATTATAAGCCTTCTCTTTAAATAATTTTATTATGCTTTATTAGTGACACATTTGGGAAGAGAATATATTCCTTTTTTTTTTATAATTTATATTTTTTATTGTCTTTTTCACAATGTGAAATTTTACAGATAAACAAGGCAAACACAGCCAATACTTTAAATCAGTCCCAACAGGTTTTCCTTGTATGCCCCTCTTGATAAGACATTTGTTTCTGAACATAAAAAAAAAAAAAAAAATACATAAATAAATAAAAATACAATAAAATAAAAATAATAATAACATTTGTAGCTTAGAACCGGGGTGTGGTATGTGTTTATCTTAGCGACAGTCCTTGTATAGTAAATTTGTTTTTCTCATCCTCCTACTCGGTACATTAAAAAAGTATTCTTAAACATTCAGTCCTTACAACAAACCCTAAACAAAATCCATTCTATGTTGCCTAATATATTTAAGCCATCCTCTCCAGATACTTTTAAATTGATCAACTTCCAATCTTATGGATGCAGTTAGCTTTTCCATATTGTAAATAGTTAACATTACATCAAACCATTCCTCCACTTTAGGCACCAAATCACTTCGCCACCTTCTGGTTATTGCTTTCCTACTAGCCAACAGCATTATTCGTAGCAATTTATAATCATCCCTTCTTTTTAAGTTAAGACCCTCAACTATCCCAAGATATATAATTTCAAAGTTGGTTGGTACTTTCATTTCTATCACCTCTTCAATTACCACTTTTATTTGTGTCCAATATTGAGTTATAAGGGAGCATCCCCAAAAGATATGGAAGTGATTTGCTTTAGTTTCACCACACGATCTCCAACATTTGGTATCTCCATGTTTTCTCTGTGCAGGGGTCGCAAAAAACCTTATTATATTCTTCCATCCATATTCCCTCCAAACTGAAGAATTTGTGGTTTTCCACTGGTATTCATTTATTTCCCCCCAATCCTCCCCTGACAACACTATGTTTGCCTCCCTCTCCCATCTCTCTTTAACATATACTGTGTTGTCTGCTTTCAAGTCCTCCAGAATTTTATACAATTTAGAAATGACTTTCCGTTCTGTCTGTGACCTATATGCTTCCATCATTATTTTTATGACCCCTGGCCATGTTGAACCTAGATTAACTTTTTTAATTTCTTCTCCCAAATAATGACGTAGCTGTAGATATCTATGAAAATCTTGCTTCTGGAGGCCATAGATCTCCTTTATTTTCTGGAAACTCATTACAGTTTGATTTTTAATAACCTCCCAATACATTTTTGGTCCATTATTCCACAATTTAAACCTTCCATCCAATTTGTTGGGTGTAAAATCTATATCGTGTGCGATCCACCTCAAAAACCTACAATGACCCGTTAACTTGTATTTCTTCACAATGTCAGACCAAATTTTAACAGAAAGCTCCAACCATGGATTTATTTTAAGTTTCAGATGGGACCTCAGTGTTTCATCGCATAAAATAGCTTTTATCGGTGGCCCCTCTATTAGTCTCTCCTCAATGTCCTTCCATTTTGCAGAATATTCTGAATCCCACAGGTTAATTAAGACCCTCAGCTGCGCGGCCTGAAAGTAACTTTTTAGACAGGGTACCGCTAGACCCCCGCTCCCCTTAGGTAATTGTAATGTTCTATATTTTATTCTTGGCTTAGCACCCTGCCATATATATCTAGATATAATTTTGTCCCACTCTTTAAATTCTTTTCCCGTTATCTCAATTGGAAGATTTTGAAATAGGTAAAGCAGCCTGGGTAAAACGTTCATTCTAATCACTTCAACTCTTGATACCAAACTCAAGTACGGTATTAAGTTCCATCTTCCCAAGTCTGTTTTAATCTTTGATATTATTTGGTCATAGTTTGAGGTTTTCAATTTTCCAAGTTCTTTCGGTAAATTAATACCCAAATACTTCATAGACGTCATATTCCAATTAACATTAAAACTCTGTCTTATAACTTGATTTGGTTCATAGTTGAAGGTTATGACTTGAGTTTTTTGGACATTAACTTTGTACCCCGACAGCCTACCAAAATCCTTAAAAGTATCCATCAGTACAGGCAATGACAGATCGGGATTCTCCAGATAAATCAGGACATCGTCCGCAAACAAAGCTATTTTCTGTTCTAACCCCGCCATTACAATACCCTTGATGCTCTTATTTTGTTTTATCCACTGGCTTAGTGGCTCCAGAAAAACGGCAAATAGCAAGGGGCTTACTGAACATCCCTGACGGCAGCCCCTTTCTAATTTAACGATGTTAGATAAACTACCGTTAACCTTGATCCTTGCTATAGGGCCTGTGTACAGAGTCCGAATGGTCTCAATGCACCTTTCATGAAAGTTAAACCTCTTCATTACTCAGAATAAGAAATCCCACCTTACGGAATCGAATGCTTTTTCTGCATCCATCCCCATTATTAATGCTTCTAGTTTATTATCACTAATATATTGCATAATATGCAACGTTCTACGAATATTGTCATGGGTTTGTCTTTTTTTTATGAATCCAGTTTGATCTAAACTAATAATGTCGGGTAAAAATTTTTCAATGCGCCTGGCCAGAATTGCTGTGAATAATCTATAATCTATATTGAGCACACTTATTGGCCTATAGTTTGAACAATTGCTTTTATCTTTGCCCTCCTTAGCAATCACGGATATGATTGCTTCCCTCCAAGAAATAGGAATAGCCCCTCCTTTCAATATCCAATTAAAAGTCTTGTGTAATAGTGGAATCAAAGTTTTTCTAAAAGCTTTGTACCATTCTGAAATATATCCGTCTGCACCTGGGCTTTTATTATTTTTGAGTTTAGAAATTGCTAAATTTATTTCTTCTGCCGTTATTTCTGACACCAATGAGTTATTTTGTTCTTCTGTTATTTGTGGCAAATTTAAACTATTTAAAAATTCATCAATCTGGGATTCATTATTATCATGAATCTGTTATAGTAAAATTCAAAACTCCTATGAATTTCTTCTGTCTTGTGCATCACATAATTTGTCTGTGGATCCTTAATTTTGTATACATGTCTTCCCGTCTCCTGTTTTTTAAGCCTATATGCCAGTAATTTTGCAGATCTACTCCCAGCTTCATAATATCTTTGTTTTGTATATATCATTTTCTTCTGAATTTTTTGTGACAAAATCTCATTTATCTCCGCTCTTTTCATTTTAATTTCAGCCATAATTTTGCTGTCTACTGTGTTTTTATGTTCTTTTCCCATCCTTTCCAAATCACTTTGTAGAATTTTGAGCCTTTCTTGTTTCTTTTTCCTCCTAAATGCAGATCTTGCTATCAATTTCCCTCTCATAACTGCTTTGCACGCATCCCACAATATTGATGGAGAAACCTCCCATTATCATTTTGTTCCACATATTCACAAATCTCCTTTTCAATTTCCTCCTTCATTTGGCCATTAAGCAGGCTTGAGTTCAGCCTCCATACTGTTTTTTTCTTTTCTATCCCCAAGGATATATTTAAATATATTGGACAGTGATCAGACAAATCCATCACTCCTATATCACAGCTTTCTATTTTGTACCTATCTCTTCCATAAATAAAAAAATAGTCAATCCTTGAGTACACCGAATGTGGTGCCGAAAAGTAGGTATAATCTCTCTTAGTTGGGTTTAGTTCCCTCCAAATATCCAAAATTCTCAGATATGATATTATCTTCTTAATTTTTTTGCCTATAGCATTTTTCTGCTGTGCTTTTCCTGATGAGTCTAGCTGTGCATTAAGTCTCTGATTAAGATCCCCTCCTCCAATTAGCATCCCCTCTCCCTCTGTTGTCAACAGATCAAACACTTGTTTAAAAAATTCCCAATCTGATCCTGGAGGGGCATATACGTTCATTAAGGATACTAATTCCCCTTCCAATCTGCCTACCACCAAAACGTATCTGCCCTCTTTATCTTTAATTATCTTCAACATTTCAAAACTAATTTTACTTGATATCAGGATTGATACCCCTCTTCTCCGGCCCGACTTATAAGATGATGAAAACTCCTGATTATAACCCCCTCTCTTCAACTTTTCATGCTCTTTATCCGTTAAGTGGGTCTCCTGTAAAAAGAGTATCCCAACTTCTTCTTTCTTCATTTTACTAATTACCTTGCTTCTTTTAACTGGGCTACCCAAACCGTTAACTTTATACGAGGCTACTTTCAATTTACTATTTCGTGTCGTCATTTACCAAAACATTGTTGTTTAAACTCAATGTCTCTACCCCCTTTGCTACAAACAAATTAACCACATGAACAATAATTAACTCTTGAACAAAGCAAAATGTTTTCCAAACCTGAGGTTTTACAGTCTTCAACCTTTCCTGAGCTCATTCCAAGCTCTGAGGGATAGCCCCTGTAGATCAGGGGGCCCTCATGACCCTTTTGGGTCCTTTTCATCAGTCAACTCTGCAAACATATTCCCCAAATACAACTTAAAGAAGTAAATTTCCCTTTGTCCGCACTTGTCCTCGGCTGAAATCAAAGAAAAGAGAGAATTGCTCACCTAGACCATACTTATTCAACGCTGAAATACAATGCAGAGAATTTGTCTTATTCCCCAATGTAGAATGCTACCGATTACTGAAGTTTGATGGGCTTAATCTTGTACTGTCTCCGTAGATCTTCTAAAGGCTTGCAGTTTCTCCTTGTATCCCAAAGAAGAAGTCTCCATCTGGTCCTCC
This sequence comes from Rutilus rutilus, assembly GCA_021464565.1. NCBI lineage: Eukaryota > Metazoa > Chordata > Actinopteri > Cypriniformes > Leuciscidae > Rutilus > Rutilus rutilus. Next base: position 2,106,722 of record JAJAQA010000006.1, on the reverse strand, counting down.
TGTCTGCCTGCTCCCCTGCTGGAGCGCCACATCCGACGTTGAATCTTCTCCAGTGGATCTACAGCTGTTTTAACAATACGCACCGGAAATCCTCTTTCCACCATGTCTCTTGTCGCCTCTGCTGCTGAGTTATAGAGGCATGTGTCTCCCTCGTAGAATACACGAAACTTCGCGGGAAACGGTGTCTGAAATCTGATTCTGTTCTCTCTCAGTACTCTCTTAGCTTCGGCGTATTCCTTTCTCTTTTTCATGACTTCCGGTGCGTAATCGTGATCAACATACACACGTTTCCCTTCAAAGAGGAACCCTTTTTTCTCCCATGCCTTCTTGATAATATCCTCTTTACATTTGTAGCTTAAGAATTTCGCTACTATGGATCTTGGTGGTGCATCATCAGATGGGCGGGGTCCCAGCGATCGGTGGGCTCGCTCCAGAATGTTGTCTCTTCTGGCCCTTCCTTCTTGATTGATTTGTTTTTCCTCAAGCTTTCTGTGGAGTTTTATGAGCTCACCTGTAACTTCCTCGATGCTCAAAACTCTCTCCTCCGTGTCCCCGAGTCGTCTTTCAGCTTCATCAATCCTGTCATTCGTCTTTCTAAGATCTTCTCTGATGCCGTTTAGACCTTCTGCTGTCTCACGTCTAAACTCCCTTATCTCCCGCAGGACTGCCTCTAAATCCGACATTTTTTCTTGTACTTGCGTTGTTCCGGATGGTAGCTCCGCCGCTAACTCCAATGCTAACTCCACTTGCTCTCCGTCTTCGTTCCCGCGTTGTTTAGCGTTTCCAGCCTTCCTTCTGGTTTTCCTTCTTGACATATCACCCGCCCCCCGATATTGTCGTCTTTAAATCATTTATGTTACTCAGGCTTTAGGTTTACGGGGCAAATTCTGAACTTTTAACGGGGAGCTGCTTCGCTATGATGTCGCCATGTTCGACCCGGAACCGGAAAAAAAAAAAAAAATCAAGAGAATATATTCCAAATCTGAAAATACAGTATGAGAACAATTAACTGCACAATTACTAGAAATGTTTACCTTGGATATTGTACAATTTGCAAGCAAAATTTGTGGAAAAAAACAACAAACCAGTTATATATTGTCCTTGCATTTTTGTGGCTCATTCACACACCTGAATGAAAGGCTCATTACGTATGCAGCCTCATTATGCGGGCCCCATTGACTCCACAGGTGTGAATCACGCCCACCCGCATATGGCCTTTCCAAACAAAAAGTGTTTTACAAGATTTAAATCAATGTATTGTGTTATGTGAATGATTAGGCAGGATGATTTTCACATAATTTTGAAGAAAAAATTCTAGGCAACGTCATCCATTAGTCAAAAGTCTTATTTACACATATTTAGAATGTGTTTTATGGCCTTATTTCAGAAACTTTAGTTTTTTGTTTTTGAAAAAACGTACTCGGTTACTAACGTAACCTCGGTTCTCTCTAGAAGAGGGAACGAGTACTGCGTCTTAGCTAAGACGCTGCGGGAAAAGTCTCTTTTCACGAATATTGAAGCAAAAAATTATCCTTAATTTTAATATTTGTAAAACGCATTTGCCACAGTATGCAGCCATAGGCAAGACGGCTCGTTTGCTCATTGGCTGTTGTACTAGCAAATGCATAAGCCTATCGAGCGCAGGCTGATGCAACATCAGACCAATGAGGCCACTTCCCGCCGACGCGGGCGTGGCCTCGCCCTATAAAGGTAGCTCGAAAAGGCTGACTCACTTGATTTATTTCAACGAAGAAGCGAACCAAAGTGAATCGTACGCACGGCAGGGAACGCAGTACTCGTTCCCTCTTCTAGAGAGAACCGAGGTTACGTTAGTAACCGAGTACGTTCTCTTACGAGAGTTCTCTCGTACTGCGTCTTAGCTAAGACGCTGCGGGAACCCAATGTAAGACGCCGTGCGTGCAGGGATTAACAACCATAAACCTGGAGGCTGACCCAGGATTTACAGTGCACAATCACCAGAGGGACTGACATAGAGTCCTAGAACAAGAGGAGGAACTCTCCGTTCTGATATGTGGCTGCATCTGCAGACGTAATATAAGACATCACTTAGACAAGACACTCTTGACTAAAGTGGGAATATGGGTCTTACGTAAAACTGCCCGTAAGATAGTAGTAACGCACTGTGCTTGCATTCTCAGTGTTCAATTACACCGATAACAGCTTAGCCTGCAAAGCGGGAACCTCGAGGTTATAAAACCTGATAAATGTAGACGGCGAGGCCCAGCCTGCCGCCATACAAATATCCTGTAGAGATATTCCACTAGACCAGGCCCACGAAGAGGCAACGCCTCTCGTGGAGTGCGCTCTGACACCCAGCGGGCACTGAAGACCCCTGGAGGTGTATGCCAACGCTATGGCGTCAACTATCCATCTGGATAGGCCTTGTTTCGAAACAGCCGTTCCCTTGGAACGTCCACTGAACGAGACAAATAGTTGCTCAGTCTGTCTAAAGGCAGCAGAGCGAGACACATAGGCTCTTAAAACCCTGACAGGGCAGAGAGAGCCCAAGTCTCCTTCCTCTTCTAACACCGGCAGGGCGGACAGGGATATAACCTGAGCCCGAAACGGCGTGTTGAGGGATTTCGGCACATAGCCGTGCCTAGGTTTGAGTATGACTCTCGAGTCACTAGGCCCAAACTCCAGACACGACGGGCTCACTGAGAGCGCGTGCAGGTCCCCTATGCGCTTCACTGAAGCAAGGGCCAGCAAAAACACTGTCTTAAATGACAGATGTTTGAGACTAATCGTCTGGATGGGCTCGAAAGGGGAACCTTTCATGGCCTCCAGGACTGTAGAGAGGTCCCAAACAGGGACCGACGGGGGTCTGGGAGGGTTCAGTCTCCTAGCTCCCTTGAGGAAGCGGATGACCAAATCGTTCCTTCCTATCGACTGACCGAGCGTTGTCTCAGCGAACGCTGCGATAGCCGCCACATAAACTTTGAGCGTGGATGGGGCTCTGCCCTTATCCAACAGCTCTTGAAGGAAGGAGAGAACCTCCGTTACCTCACAGTCGAGGGGTGAGCATCCCCGAGCCCCACACCAACTGGAGAATACCGACCACTTTGAGGCATAGAGCCGTCGAGTCGACGGTGCTCTAGCCTGAGTGATAGTATTTAGCACTCCTACTGAGAAATCAGCGGGTAACCGTTGAGAGCCCACACGTGTAAGGCCCACAACTTCGGTTGAGGGTGCCAAATCGAGCCCTTGGCCTGCGAGAGAAGGTCCCTTCTCAATGGCACCGGCCATGGGGCAGTGTCTGCCAACTGCATCAGCTCTGGAAACCAAGGTTGGTTCCTCCAGAGTGGTGCTACAAGCAGCACTGAGCTTTTCGTTTCCCTCACACGTTCTATCACCTCTGGAAGGAGGGAGACGGGGGGAAAAGCATAGAGCGGACGGCGCGGCCACCTCTGGGACAGCGCGCTTTCGCTCTTGGAAAAGAACGCGGGGCAGTGAGCGTTTTCGCTGGACGCGAAGAGGTCCACTTCCGCTCTGCCAAATCTCTCCCACAGCAGCTGGACTGTTTGTGGGTGTAGAGACCATTCGCCCGCGGGAATGTTGTTCCTGGACAGCCTGTCTGGACCCACATTCTGTATCCCAGGCACATGAGCTGCTTTTAGCGAGCGCAAGTTGTGCTGAGCCCATACCAGGAGGCGTTCCGCCAACCTGTACAGATCTCGGGATCTGAGACCGCCCTGGCGATTTATGTAGGACACCACCGACATGTTGTCCGAACGGACTAAGACGTGGTGGCCCTTGATTTGGGGACGAAAACGTGTCAGCGCGTTTTCTACTGCCAGCATTTCCAGACAGTTGATGTGTCGGAGCTTTTCCCGTTCTGACCACAGGCCATATAACGGTCTGCCCTCGAGCAGCGCTCCCCATCCCGAGGTGGAGGCGTCCGTGGACACCACTCTCACTCTCGAGGAAGTCCCCAGGCTTGCACCTGTTTGGTACCAGTCGTTCACCGTCCAAGGTTCTAGAGCTGTAACGCAGCTCTGGTTGACCTTGAGACGCAATCGACCAGAAGTCCACGCTCTGCGTGGTACCCGCGCTTTCAGCCAGAACTGCAGGGGGCGCATGCGGAGCAGGCCCAGCTGAAGAACTGGCGATGCTGAGGCCATGAGACCTAGCATCTTCTGAAACGTCTTGAGCGGGAAGGATGCGTCGCAGCGGAGAGATCTCGCTGCGCGCTGAATGCCGAGCGCGCGCTGTGGCGACAGCCGCGCCGTCATAGACTGTGAGTCCAGAACTATGCCCAAAAACGAAATCGTTTGACTGGGGTTCAGTGAACTCTTCGTCCAATTGACTCTGAGACCGAGTTTCTCGAGGTGATCGAGTAACATGGTCCTGTGCTCCACGAGCTCTGATCGTGAATGAGCCAGAATCAGCCAGTCGTCCAAATAGTTCAGCACTCGCATGCCTCTGAGTCTGAGAGGGGCGAGCGCTGCGTCCATGCACTTCGTAAATGTGCGAGGTGCTAGGGACAGACCGAATGGCAGGACTGTATACTGGTATGTCTGACCGTCGAAGGCGAATCTCAAGTATTGCCTGTGACGTGACGCTATCTGTATTTGAAAATACGCGTCCTTCAGATCTATCGACATGAACCAGTCTCCTTCGCGAATATGCGCGAGGATTTTCCTGGTCGTAAGCATTCTGAAACTGCGTTTCACTAATGCTTTGTTCAGCTGTCTCAGATCTAGTATGGGTCTGCAGCCCCCGTCTTTTTTGGGAACCAGAAAGTATCTGCTGTACAGCCCCCGTTCGCTTTGAGCATGAGATACAGGCTCTATAGCCCCTTTGCTCATCAGTTTTGAAATTTCGGCTCGGAGTAGGTGTGCTACTTCCGAATTCACCGTAGTTTCGACACGCGCCGTAAAGCGGGGAGGGCGTCGATAAAACTGTAGCGAGTAGCCTCTCTTTATAATGCTTAGCACCCATTCCGAAACCCCTGGAAGCGCTGCCCATGCATCTGCATGGATGGCTAAGGGTTGGATGCGAAGCGCACTCTGTTGGCTGAGCAACGGAAGCGCTTCGGTGTGCTGTAACACAGGCGTTATGTCTGTGGCATTCGAGGCGTGGGGCGCGCTGATGACAGCGGGCAGAGCGCTCGTCCTCGACCCCACTATGGCGCTTAGCTGAGTGAGGGAGGGCTGAACGGGTCCCGTGGGACTCATATCGTCTGTGAGTAAGTGTGGGCTGGAAGCGCGCACCTTTACTACTTCTGGCGCGTTGTCTGCCTGAGCAGAGCGAACGTGCACAGGTTTCGTTTTTACAGAAACCGTCAGACGTGCGTGACATAGTGATCGTGTGCACTGAGGAGTGGACACGTCTACTATGCAGTGCGCGCGATCGACTTGAGTCGATTTTATGGGCGCGAGCCCTGTGTGAAGGGCTGTGCTTGTGTGTACGGATGGGCACTGAGAAGTGGGCATCAGCGTTACATTTATAGCACCATCGGCCGTGGCCGGGACACCAGAAAATACACTCTTTATGGGATATATCTGGGTAGCCGTGAAAACGGCTTTTGTGTGCAGGCAAGCGGGCAACTGTACGGGCTTGCGCGTTGCATAAGACGCTGAGACAGTCGCAATACCTGGAACTGAAACAGCGGCGCGCTTGGGTGTGAGTCCGGCCGCAGCGGGACTTGTACACCGGCGCTTTCCTAGGCGTGCTAGGATGTGTTCGGGGCTTCCGGTTTCACCACAATCCTCTGCCGTGGACCACGCGGCGCGGGGCGACGGCTGGTAGAGCGAGAGCGGGGTCTCGCGCTGCGTTGCTGTCGTGATGACGCAGCAGGAGGAGGGGGCTGTGGCTGAGAGCTCCGCTGGGTCGGCTTAGCACGACTCGCTGCAGAACTGGAGCGCTTCGGCAGGAAGTGCTTGAAGGCTTGTGACGCTTTCTGGTCCTCTGCGAATCTCTCTATGAACTCGCAGAAAGTATCTGCTGTACAGCCCCCGTTCGCTTTGAGCATGAGATACAGGCTCTATAGCCCCTTTGCTCATCAGTTTTGAAATTTCGGCTCGGAGTAGGTGTGCTACTTCCGAATTCACCGTAGTTTCGACACGCGCCGTAAAGCGGGGAGGGCGTCGATAAAACTGTAGCGAGTAGCCTCTCTTTATAATGCTTAGCACCCATTCCGAAACCCCTGGAAGCGCTGCCCATGCATCTGCATGGATGGCTAAGGGTTGGATGCGAAGCGCACTCTGTTGGCTGAGCAACGGAAGCGCTTCGGTGTGCTGTAACACAGGCGTTATGTCTGTGGCATTCGAGGCGTGGGGCGCGCTGATGACAGCGGGCAGAGCGCTCGTCCTCGACCCCACTATGGCGCTTAGCTGAGTGAGGGAGGGCTGAGCGGGTCCCGTGGGACTCATATCGTCTGTGAGTAAGTGTGGGCTGGAAGCGCGCACCTTTACTACTTCTGGCGCGTTGTCTGCCTGAGCAGAGCGAACGTGCACAGGTTTCGTTTTTACAGAAACCGTCAGACGTGCGTGACATAGTGATCGTGTGCACTGAGGAGTGGACACGTCTACTATGCAGTGCGCGCGATCGACTTGAGTCGATTTTATGGGCGCGAGCCCTGTGTGAAGGGCTGTGCTTGTGTGTACGGATGGGCACTGAGAAGTGGGCATCAGCGTTACATTTATAGCACCATCGGCCGTGGCCGGGACACCAGAAAATACACTCTTTATGGGATATATCTGGGTAGCCGTGAAAACGGCTTTTGTGTGCAGGCAAGCGGGCAACTGTACGGGCTTGCGCGTTGCATAAGACGCTGAGACAGTCGCAATACCTGGAACTGAAACAGCGGCGCGCTTGGGTGTGAGTCCGGCCGCAGCGGGACTTGTACACCGGCGCTTTCCTAGGCGTGCTAGGATGTGTTCGGGGCTTCCGGTTTCACCACAATCCTCTGCCGTGGACCACGCGGCGCGGGGCGACGGCTGGTAGAGCGAGAGCGGGGTCTCGCGCTGCGTTGCTGTCGTGATGACGCAGCAGGAGGAGGGGGCTGTGGCTGAGAGCTCCGCTGGGTCGGCTTAGCACGACTCGCTGCAGAACTGGAGCGCTTCGGCAGGAAGTGCTTGAAGGCTTGTGACGCTTTCTGGTCCTCTGCGAATCTCTCTATGAACTCATTGACAGAGGATCCGAAGAGGCCAGTGGGATTCAGCGGGGCGTCGAGGAACGCGGTGCGCTCAGACTCGGCCATGTCTGAAAACGTCAGCCACAGATGTCTTTCAGCCACAGTGGCGGAAGCCATAACACGTCCCATAGCTTGAGCGGCAGACTTAGTAGCGCGAAGGGTGAGATCCGAAGCGCTTCTCAAATCCGCGAGGCAGATTGCATCAGGTCCCATCTCGTCCAACTTACGGAGGAGATCTCCCTGGAAAATCTGCAGCGTGGCCATGGTGTGTAGTGCAGACGCAGCCTGCCCAGCAGCGGAAAAGATTCGCGCGAGCAGCGATGACGTCGTGCGGCAGGCTTTGGATGGCAACACTGGTTTCGTCCGCCGTCCAGCAGAGGGCGGGCAAAGGTGCGTCGCTATCGCCTGTTCAACCGGCGGAAGTGACTGGTAGCCTCTGTTTTTAGCATCGTCCAGGGCGGAGAATGCTGGAGAAACAGACGAACGAGTTCGTGCTGAGAAGGGAGCGTTCCAGGCCTTTGCCACTTCTTCATGAAGCTCAGGAAGAAAGGGGGCGGGCTTAGACTCAGGAGAAGCATGCTCACCGGGAAGGAAGCTACCATCCAGCCGGGTACGAGAGGGAGGTGCTGGTGCAGACCACTCGAGGCCGAGACTCGTCGCGGCCAGCGAGAGCACCCGCATCAACTCTTTCTCGATGTTGGCTCGTCTGCTAGGCTTACGAGCAGCGAGCGCGAGATCCTCAGAGCTCGACCAATCGCCGCTGCCCGAAGCTAACAGAGAGCACGTGTCCTCATCCCCCGACGCGGCTTTGAAATCGACTTCCTCTGATGAAGCGGCAGCAGACTGCGGGCGCTGAGCATCAGGAAGTGATACAGGCGAGGCCGGCGAAGCGAGCGGGCGCTCCGGCGAGCTCGGTCGGGCTGTAGAGGGCTCCGGAATCCGCTGGGAGCGGCGCTTTTTACGGCGCGGCAACGCGGCGGGGAGTGCAGGCTCGGAGAAAAGTGCCAGGCGAGTCCGCAGAGTCGCCAAAGGCATAAGCTCGCAGTGAGGGCAGCCGCCGTCAGCGAGTGCGAGCGCTGCATGATCTTCACCCAGGCAGGAGACACAGATGACATGACGGTCTCCCTCGCTGAGTGGGGCTCGGCACGAGCCGCAGGAAGGCATCTTTAAAAAGACGCGAGCTCTTTTACGAGTGTGTGTCGCAGGGCCAACACACACACACACAGAGAAACAGAAAAGGATATGAGCGCCGGAAAGCGCAGCAGGTACGGCAGTGGAAGGCGGCGAAGGCCAGCGACTTCAGATGGCTCGTCCCGCTGATGTGCTTGCACTCAGACGACGCTTGCTTCCTATCCGAGATCCAGCGATGTGAGAGGTTCGCTGAAGAGGTGAAAAATCAAGTGAGTCAGCCTTTTCGAGCTACCTTTATAGGGCGAGGCCACGCCCGCGTCGGCGGGAAGTGGCCTCATTGGTCTGATGTTGCATCAGCCTGCGCTCGATAGGCTTATGCATTTGCTAGTACAACAGCCAATGAGCAAACGAGCCGTCTTGCCTATGGCTGCATACTGTGGCAAATGCGTTTTACAAATATTAAAATTAAGGATAATTTTTTGCTTCAATATTCGTGAAAAGAGACTTTTCCCGCAGCGTCTTAGCTAAGACGCAGTACGAGAGAACTCTCGTAAGAGAACCATGCATAGACATTATTCTATCAAAAATACAAACATGTACATGCAAGTTGTTCACATATTATGGTAGCCCTGTTTGTGCTAAATAGAGTGAATTTACACCTTTGCCATTAATATGTTTATAAGCAACTGAAAAAAGCACAAATGTCAGGGCATGTCAGAACATCTCAAGGACCCCAAAAACCCCTCAGACCCCAGAGGGTTAAGGTGATTTTCACAGGCCTTAGCTTTAGCATCTCTTTCTTTCAGTTCAATCTGGGCTCTTGCAAGGAGAGCTTCACCTTGATGGAGCTTTGCCTCGAGTTCCTCTCGGGCTTCTCTTTCCAACTGTTCTCTTTGGTCTGTGTCCAGACGAAGATTCTCCAGGGCATTTTGAAGTCTTTGTACTTCCTTCTGTAGCTCCGGGCTCGTCTCGTCCTCTGTCTCGGTCTCTAGAAGTAGCTGATCCAGACGACTCTAAGTGTGGGCCTGGTTTTCCCGGTCCTCCTCCACTTGAATCTTTACTGCTACTTCCTGCTCCAGGTCGCTGTTGCCCCTTTCGCTGAGCCGTGCCTGGGCAACAAGGTTGTGTGCGAGGCTCCCGATGATCTTGGCCCAGTCTTTGTAGTTATAGCTCTGGGTTGGATTGTGGGCCATCAGCTTGTCCAAGTTGGCGTCCAGCTGCTCTTGGCTCAGGTGCTTTGGGTCGCCGGCGTCCTTGGGCAGGAAAGTGGTTGTCATTGCTCTCAGCCATGTCTTGAGGTTGTTCCAATGGGCTGCGGGACTGGACGAACGTGACATTCTGGCTCACTGCAGGCGAGAGAAACACAGCACACACAAAGAGGCCAATGCAAGTTTGTTCTAAGGCTAACGAGGGCTATGCCGTCTATAAGAATTTCGGCTAACTGGTGCAGACAGTTAGGCGGGGCCAATTTACGGGTCGACTAGCAATAGAGATTTTGACAGGCGGTAGCCTCATGGGTCACCTGATGACGCCGGCTGCTCGGTTGTCAATCTATTACTTAGCTTTACTTGGGGTCTCTCAGTGAACTGAAAGAAACAAAATCACAACAGAATGGAAAAGGTGAAGATAGGAAAGAGCACAGTGAAAACAAAACACCAAAATGAATTGGTCTGCAATGAAATGGAATGAGTACAAACGCTGGAAGTGTTAGGGAGAAAATAAAGGGGCCTAAGCCTGCTACCACTGGTAAGAGTTTCTGATAGGGCCAACAGCACGTGGAGCTATCGGAGTAGGAAACCTAGGAAGGGGGTGTGGCTTAGAGAGGAAAGGTGGGCCAAACACTTAAAATATACCCGGGGTAATATATAATATTCTGTGGCTTATAATAAGTGAATGGGTTTTATCAAATTTAGTTTACCTGGGGCGAACTGATGACCTAAAAATGACCTAACCCAAAAGAGAGATGATAAAAAAAAAAGAAAAAAAAAAAAGAAAAAGACAGGATGAACCCAGGAGAAGAGGTAGGCCACAGTAGTGGGTTTGCGTCACAAGGAGGCGTGCTCCCTCAGTGGTCCATCTGACTGAACAGACAAACTTAATTAAAAATAAAATTCAAACAAGTTTAAATTAAATTTAAATAAGCATGTAAAGAATATGTAAAAAGGAGAATCAGAATAATATCATGTAATAATTAACGATAACAATGAAGTATCATCAATAATTATAAAATAATCAAAAGAGAAAAGTAGAAATAAGACAATTCACAACAGAATTGAAAAGAGGTAAAAGAGGGCTCAGTAAGCCGACTTAGAAGGTGGCGGCCACAAAGGGGCGTGGTTTCCTCTTAGTGGGTATCAATGACTGAGGAACTTGATTTAAATTTAAGTTAAAGAAAAAATACTTTTCCTTTTAAAAAAGGAAATTACTTTTCCTTTCTCATCATTCTTACCATAACAGAATAATCCGACCAGAAGATGGACCAGGCGAGTGGCAATCCCCTTCACAACGCTGTCAAGCTCCAGGGTGCTCTGTTGGGCAAACATGAAGAGGATTTATCCGCCGCGAGATGTGCCGTTGATTCCTTGACCGCCTAGCTCTCGGATCTTACCCAGCAAATCCATCACTACCGTCATGAAGCCACTGGTTCGGCTGGACAGCGCGACTCTTCCGAGCCGCATATTAACCCTCTGAGGTCGGCAAACGCGCCCCCGCGTTTTGCTGGATTTTTTTCACATAGCAGCAACATAAACTTAAAAAAATCCGTCATTTACGGTCATATTAATAAAATAAATACATGATTATAAACTATAGAGGGTCTTCTTTTTTTTGTGTACACTCACATTAACATCAAAACCTTGTTTTTATTTTTAAATAAATAAAATAAACAGGGTGCGCTTTCAGCTCACTCTGTCTCCGCAAAAATCTTTCTGAAACAAGTCTGGAAAATGAACTGAAACTCAGCTAATACTTATCACACAACCATGAAACATGCGTCTAAAGAAAGCTTTAAATTTCTACTTTTAAATAAAACAATTAACATTCAAAACAAATATTCTCCTGCAATGTAATCTGTATGAAACTAAAGAGAAGTACAGTTTCTCCCGTCTCATCTAATTAACTGTAATGAGTTCACACCCACTCGCAGAGCGCGCTATTCATAAGATAATGAGCTGAGGTGATCTATGCAAAATAAGGTAAACGCCCCCTGAAATGCCTTAAAACCAGCAAGTTTCATTCATTCACTTTCCTGCGCCGTTGGAAGATGACACGATTTACTGGTGAGGAAGCACTTCAGCTAGTCCTGGATAGTGAAGAGGAGTTTACTTTTTCCTCAGAAGAAGAGCACGACTCTGACGACGAACGTTTGTATTTTGAAGAGCGGATTGATCCAGCCGTGGATAATATTTCGGATGAGTAAGTCTTTTTAAATTTACTTGCATAAGTTGACAAGCTATTTTATATAAACGTAGGCTACATATTTTACTGGTTGGACCATTTCCATACTTGTCATTCAGAGTAATCTATATTTAAATGGTCTAGGCTGCTGTATAAAGTAGGAGAGATGCTTCATGCAGTCTGTTTTCTTTCGTTTTTAATAGTTTTGTTCAAAATAACACATTTCGAGCTTTCCATATATTTCTCTGGTAGATTTTAGGCAAAGCTTATGAGTTTGGGTTCATTTATGAGATGAGCTCCAGTTCACATGCCGACACGGAGCTTTATTGCCTGCTATTTTTAATTCTTATGTATTAAATACAAAACGAAATTCACTTTAAAGAAAGGCTTTATACAAAAAATAAACCTAATGAAATGGTCAAAATCTTGTCTGCCCACTCCATTTGTCTCGCGATTGCGCATGATCTTAGATCATGGCCTGTATGAAAGTTAGGATTTTGAAATTAATTTAGAAAATATTATGTATGTTTAGATTATATTTTGACTAGTGTTTATGCTGCCTCATTATCATCAACGAAAAGTGCTTGCAAATATCTATTGCAAATGTGTGTATGTGCTGAAATGTGTAAATATGCCCAGCTGATGAATTGCAAATGTGTTAATGTTTGCATTGTGCTATCTCCGTAATGGCCCATTGACACGCAATATATGCCTACAGCACGTGTCTACAATTATTTGCATCAGTTATTCATATAGACTAATGGTAATATACTTTGAAATATTTATGTTATAATAGTTTTCAACTTTTTAAAAAAAAAAGGAATGTAGCTGCATCACCTTCATCTGCAACTCGGAGGGCGCGCAGCAACACAGTCGAACATCAGAATGAGTAAGTACATATTTACCCATGTTAGTTAATTTTTTTTTACAATATGAGCCTGTATGACTTTATTTTTGGTTGATAATATTACATATTTTTTCTTTGTGTTATCTTATCAGCATGCTATGTCCATCAGTTGTGCATGTGCTGGAATAGTAGTCTAAAATATATGATAATAATAGTTTTTAACTTTTTTTGAAAGGAATGATGTAGGTTCTGCAACTCGCACTAAGAGGACATGCAGAAATCAGAAAGAGTAAGTACATATTTACCCACTATTTTACAGATGTTAGACCTGATGTTGTTTTATCAACATGCTGACTGTCCATCAGTTATGCATGTGTACTTAGTACTTTGTTCAACCTTTATTAATATTAATATTATTATTTTTATAGGAATGTGGTAGCATCACCCTCAGCCTCACCTGCAACTCGCACTGGGAGGGCACGCGATAGGTGTCGTTCAGTTTTGAGAACAACTGAAAAGTAAGTACACTTATTCCCTTTCTTTCAGATATTAGTATTATTCTGGTTTTACATATTCTGGTTTTACATAGTCCATACAAACATTATGTGTCTGTATGGCTTTGCATCTGGCCAATGTTACTTTTAATGATTGAAAAGCAGTTGTTATTTTGTGTAATAAAAATGCTCACAGTTGTTTGTTTGTTTTACAGCTATAAAGGTGATGGTGATCATCAGACACCTGTTGCAAAGAGGGCCAAGACAAACATTCAGACAAGCAGCAAGCAGTCTACTCTGTCATGGAAAACAGAGACTGACATTGATATGGTTCCACAGACTCTGAGATTCCTGCCTGCACGGAAACCTGGCCCACAGCTGAGTCCTGCTGATGCACACACTCCTCTGAGTCTCTTCAAAATGTTTTTTTCTGAGAATGCAGTGTCAACTCTGTGCCACAACACCAATGCTCAAGCTGCTGGTGCAATTGCTAAAGGCCGCAAATATAAATGGACTGATGTCAGCATCAGTGAGATGTACCGCTACATTGGGCTGCTTTTTTACATGGCTATGGTGAAGATCAGCTCCATCAGCGACTACTGGCGGCAAGACAGTCTTTTCTCTTTGCCTTTTCCTGCCACAATCATGTCCCGAGACCGATACCGCACCATTTCATGGAATGTGCACATGAGTCACCCAGATGCAGATAAGGAGAATGACAGAAAGAGGGGCACACCTGAACATGACCGGCTTTTCAGGGTCAAACCTCTCATGGACAGTATTCGTCATGCTTGTAAAGCCTTCTATCATCCTAGAAGAAACTTAGCTGTCGATGAGAGAATGGTGGCATGCAAAGCACATACAGGTATTTGCATTATTTTGCTTTATTTTGCTTAGAGCCCGCATCAACGGGGCATAAGCATTTACTGTGAGATACCTGCAAATTTAGAACATTTAGTTCCTCCACATAGAGGAATTACAATAAAACAGATTGAAAAACAAAACCTTTGAATCTCCTCTTCTTTGTTCAGGCACGTGATGGCCCATTAGCCAGTGGGGGAGTGTCTGTCACACCCCTGGTCTGAATCTCATTAATATTGATGAGCCATTACCACTCCCATGCATAAACCTCTTCTGACAAAAAAACTGTTTTACAAGGTTTGAATCAATGTATTGTTTTATGAGAACGATTAGGCAGGATGATTTTCAGATCATTTTGAAGAAAAAACACTAGGCAACAACATCCATTTGTCAAAAGTCTTGTATACACATATTTAGTATGTGTTTTGAGGTTTTATTTCAGCAACTTTCATTTTTATTTTTTCAAATAACCACGCATAAACATTATTCTCTTAAAAACACAAAGATTTACAAGCATGTTGATCAGATATGATGGTAGCCCTGTTTGTGCTTTATAGAGTGAATTTACACCTTTGCCAGTAATATGTTTATAAATAACTGAAAAAACAACAAATGTCAGAGCATGTCAGAACACCTCCAGGGCCCAAAAAACCCCTCAGACTCCAGAGGGTTAACAACCTGCCGTGCTACTCGGGTGAGCCCTTAAAGTGTCGATCTTTCCTCACCCAATGCAAGGTTGTGTTTTCCCTCCAGCCATCTACTTATGCCAAGTAACGGTCTAAGGTGGCTTACGTGATTTCTCTCCTCAATGGACGCGCTCGAGAGTGGGCGGTGGTGAACTGGGAGGCAGAGGTAGACTGTGTATTCAAGTTTTCTCTTTTCAAGGAAGAGATGATCCAAGTTTTTGACCGGTCTGCACACGGTGACAAAGCATCCCGCCTCCTATCCACGTTGCGCCAGGGGAAAAGGTCAGTCACTGATTATTCGATTGAGTTCCGAACCCTGGTCACAACGAGTGGATGGAACGATCCGGCACTCATCGCCCACTTTCTCGAGGGCCTGAACTCAGAAATCAAGGATGAGGTCTTTGTCCGAGACATTCCTGACAGTTTCGATTCCCTTGTCGAGCTGGCCCTCCGCATCGAAAGACGTTTTGAAATGTGACGAAGGGCTCGCAGAATGGAAGCTTTGTTACTTCCCGTTTCCACGGCGCCACAACCATCTACTGCTGATCCTGAGCCGATGCAACTAGGGGGGCTTCAGATATCCACACGGAAACGCCAACGCAGAATTATGAATCGCCTTTGCATGTACTGTGCTGCCGCTGATCATTTTGTCTCTAGGTGCCCAGTAAAAGCCAGCGCTCGTCAGTAGGTGGAGGGTTGCTGGCGAGCGCTACATCATGGGTCTCTCCGTCTAAGTCCTGCACTTCCCTTCCCATACACCTCCGCTGGCTGGGATCGTCAGTTTCTTGCTCTGCATTGATTGACTCGGGGGCGGAGGGGAACTTCGTTGACGAGACTTGGGCTTTGGAACAAGGTATTCCCCTCTTTGATTTACAAGACTCCACCCCCCTGTTCACCCTAGATGGCAGTTCCCTTCCTAGGGTGCAGAGAAGAACTTCTCCATTGACTCTTACTGTTTCAGGAAATCATAGAAAGAACTATTTCTTTTTTTCTTTTTCATTCCCCTTTTACTCCAGTGGTTTTAGGCCACCCATGGTTAGTTCTCCACAACCCCCAGATTAACTGGGTGGATGGATCTATTCTATCTTGGAAATTGTCTTGTCATGGTGATTGTCTGTCTTCTGCTGTTCCCCCTGTCTCGTCTATAACTGTTTTTCAGGAGCCAGGTGATTTGTCTGGAGAACCGGAGGAGTATCATGATTTGCGGGAGGTCTTCAGCCGTTCCCGGGCCACTTCTCTCCCCCCTCATTGCCCATATGACTGCAGTAGAACTGAAGATCTTTGCCCGAACCCGACGGGACCCGACGGGTTCGGTCTTAATTTCGATCATTTTACACGGGCTCGGGCCGGGATCGGGCTTGCGCTCTGGGTTGCGCGGTAAATGAGCGGTCAGGTGATGCGTTTCGATCAGCGCGAAAATGGATGCTGAAGAGGTGAAACGGAGGCTGGCCTCTGCGATTATGTTTTGGTTGCACAGACAAAGGAAGCAAAGTCTGAAGTGTGGAAAAATGTTGACCTTGTGCATAATGAGAACAATAAGACAGTGGGATTGTGAAATGCAAAAGATGCGACATTCTGTTAAAATACGACAGCAAAACGACAGGGAATTCGTAGCTGAAAAGGCATGTTGATCGAAGCTGTTCAACACCTGCCAGTGCCCAGGATCAACCTACAATCACATCGTCGTTTGTTACAGCATCAGCGGTAATGTTGGCATTATTTTTTATTAAATTTCAGCTGCTGTTCACCGTCGCATTGAGGCAGGATTGTGGAGAGAAGTGGCGAAGCAAATCCTGCGTCTTTATCTTAATTTCGTTATTGCCAAACACCCATCTTAATTTAGAATTTATCTTAAAGGAGAACTCCGGTCAATTTTAACATTGAGCTCATTTTTTTGTACATTTTGAGTGCTGTCAGTACAGAGAACAACGACAAAAATCGGTGTTGCGTACACCGGGTTATCCTCTTTTTAAAATTTGCACCCTGTTGACTTCAATGGGGCAAGTTTTAAACCTGCTTTTAGCCTCTTAACATCCTTGATGTGTCATTACAAGTGCACAGGTCATGTGAGTGATTCCTTCGGAGTGAACACGGGTGAATCTGACTGCAGTAGATGTGAAAGATATGAATAAAAATGCTAATAATTCAGCCAGCGCTCATACCTGTATTTACATCCTGTTTTCGGTCGAAGTCCATAGTAATCGATTAACCTCGACGACATTTTGATCTTTTCGCCATCACTCCAGGTGCACGTCCAACATGTTCGTCGTGTCCCTTCAGCGTCTATTGGAGAATCGACTTTATGTAAAAGCTGAGAAATGTTCTTTCCACATGTAACCAAGGTTACCAGGGAGTAACAGAGAAACAAATTATTGTAATCAATATAATAATGAACTAATGGGAGAATTATTGAAAACTATTCAATAGAAGTAACATCATAAAAGAAAAAAAAAAATCAATTTCATACTAACGTATATTTTTCATTTGGGTATTACTGTGACCAATGGTGATGAGTTTTGAACTTTAGATGAGCCAATGCGAGCGCAGAATCTGGTGCAGCGGAAAAAATTTATTTCCGGGTTTTGGCACGAGGTTTATGCGTGAAGTTAGAGGCAGCTTTCTCTCTCGTGCACGGATGCCTGATGAGCGCGGTGTCACAACGCTCCGAGAAACAGAAAGAAAATTATCTTTTAGATGAGTTCTGTCGATGGATTGATGTGAGTGAAATGACGCACTTTATTTCCTATTAGTTATGAGTGATGTTGGTATTGTTATGAGAGTGAAACGGACATTCAGCTAGTTAATATAAAAATGTTTGGTGATATACATATACTTGATTAGCATCAGAGTATTGCTGAGGTGTTTATGGAGTGTATTTTTGATTTAAAAAGGGTAAAGAGAACGATTTAAACGGGACGTGCTGTACCTGAACCACTCTGGAATTTTTTGTGAGTTTAAGGATCTCCTTGGTAAGTCAAATTGCTTTGTAACTATTACAAATCAGACTGTTATTTTTGTATAAGAGGAAAAGCAAGCGAAATTAAATCTGTGAGTGATTTGTATGTATTAAAAAAAAAATGTTTAATGCTGTATCTGGTTAATAACAGCTAAACTGACAATAAATTGGTTAATATATTAATCAGTACATTATGTTGAAAGTCACAAATTTTGCTTTTGTAAAAGAAATATTCTTTATTTGAAAAATGCATTTACAAATGTTCATGTTCTGGGTAAAATGGATTAATTTACTGTCATGAGTTAATGTTTATTGTATGTTGTTACAATGAGGATATTAATTATGTTTTTGTGACCTTGTCTGTTCAAGGTCAGGGTTTTTTTTTCTGTTGTTCTGTCCTTTTCGATTGATGTCCTCTGTCTGATGTGATGCTGTGTTGGTTCCTGGATTCTGGATTTGTCCCGGCCTTCCAGTGGTTTTGAGGAGGGTTTGGACTGGCGAGCCTCCCTTGAGTCAGTTCTTGGATCTTTCAGTTGAGGAAAGACAAGTTTTTGCACTGATTTGAACTGCGAATAGTAGGAAAAAGAATAACTTTCCTCATCTTTTTTTTTTTTTCTCGGATGGAGACCTTTTCCGTTATCAACAGATAAAGGACAACTAACTTTTTCTACGGACTTTTCAAATAACTCTTTTTCACAAAGACTGAACATTTTGATTCTATTCAATTGAAAAATCTTTGGTGTTCAATTGGGTGTATTTTGTTTATTTGGGTTTTGATAATTGATACTGATTGCTTACTGAAAATACAGTGTGTTCAAACGAGTGTTCACTGTTGTTGTGGCATCTTTCTCAGCAGCGAATCTATTTCTTCTGAAACACTGGTCCATAGATTGACATATAACAAGTTATTTATTAATCTACTAGTTAATAGCCAGAGAGTAAGCGCTACACACACCCCCTCAGTTACGTTTCTTCATCTCGGCAGAAGGGATCAGTATGGACCCAGCTAAGGTCCAGGCGGTCACTGACTGGCCCGTGCCCGACTCGTGCTACAACGTTTTCTCGGGTTTGCAAATTTTGACCGTCGTTTTATACGAAATTTCAGTCAAGTGGCCGCTCCCCTTACAGCTCTGACCTCAGTCAAGTCCCAGTTTAAGTGGACAGAACCGCGACTTATCCTTCTTACTCCTGACTTCACTAAACAATTTATAGTCGAGGTCGATGCCTCTGAAGTGGGGGTCGGGGCTGTCCTTTCCCAGCGTTCCGCCGCTGACGGAAAGATACACCCCTGCGCTTTTTTTTCTCACCATCTTTCTCCTGCTGAGCGCAATTACAACGTGGGCAACCGCGAACTGCTCGTCATCCGTCTAGCGTTAGGTGAATGGTGACAGTGGCTGGAGGAAGCTCCTGTTCCTTTTATTGTCTGGACAGATCACCGAAACCTAGAATATATCCATACGGCCAAGAGACTAAACGCTCGTCAAGCCTGCTGGGCTCTGTTCTTTACCCGTTTCGATTTTTCAGCTCTGCAAAGGCTTGCTGTTGCTCCTGGATAGATAACCCTGGTACTTCCTTACTTTTTTCCCTCTGTCTGCCGTTCAATACCTTACCATGCTTTGGATGTGACATGTCAAGATTTTCAGCAGTACAGCTGGCTATGTTTTGCTTTTCACATTTCTTCCGTTGACATGGGATATCAGTACATGACACTTCAGTTCTGTCTCTGCTTTGTGTAATGCTTTCAATGGCAAACAGTAGAGCAGCAATGTGGCTGCAGGCCTCTCCTAAACCTGCTGCACAAGTGCAGTGGGTTGCAACAATACAGCCATTTCTACTAACACAAACCCAGGGTTTGTATTTTTCTTCTTTGATCCGCTGTCCTGGAGCCACAGTGGCAGCAACAAAAGCAACAGGACTTGTTTCTGATAGATCATGCTGCTTGATGTTTTGGACATGATCACAAACAAAATAGTTATAAGCCTCTAGTGACTTATAGGCTCGCAAAGCCTCGCCTGTACATGGGCCTGGAGTGTTAATCAGGTAGTTAAAAAGGTCAATATACTGAACAGGGGGCAATTTATTAGCATCAGCAGCATACCAGCCATCATCTAGATTGTACGGATCTGGCAAAGACAGAATCTGATCTTCAAACGAGAGCTTCAGTTTACTAATGTACCTATTGGAATCAGATTTGTCCAACTGAAGAACATATGCAGAAAGATTAGACATTTCATGTGAAAACTTTCTGTCTCTCCCTCAGTCTGTCTCTGAAAAGAAACTGCCTGCCTTTTATCTGTCTGGACTGGATTCTCCTGCCTGTCTTTGGGCTTCCTCTCATTGCAGTCACTGCTCTATTCTGCTTTGCTCTGTCAGGTCCCTATAGTGTTCAATGTGAAAAAAAAAAGTGGTTCTGTTAAATTGCAGAGTGACTGGAAGAATGTGCAAACAACCAATATTAAAACTGCTAAGAGGAAATGATCCCCTAAATTATATAATTCATCCAACATTTGTTTGCTTCATGTATTCTCAAAACTGTCCATCTACAAAATCATAGCAGAGCATATGAAATAGAAGTCCGCAATCTGAACTTTGAGGTTAGAAATCTTTTCAGTCTTATTTACATTTACAACAAATTACTCCTCAAATTACACTTTTCTTCCTGTTTTCTTAGATATTGAAAGAAGGTTGACTTGACTCAACTTCATCTCTTTTTAATTTTTTTCCAGAAAGTAGAAATACAAATTGGAATTGGAAGAAATTTATGAAAAATAACCCCTGAAATGATGACTTCTGCTGAATATTGTGGAAACTAATAGATACTTATAGATAAATATATTTCATACATTATAGTATTATAATACAACTTATTAGGCCTATATATTTATAGAATTTGTTTAGTTTATAATACGTTTTATTTTTAACTTAAAAAAATACAACATAATACATTCAAAACTCATCGGCTTAGACTGCATTTGAAGAAAAATAAACACAATAGTTTTCTGTAGCCTTGTGCGAACTTGTTACAACACAGAAGGGGCAGACACACGGATAAGGTAATGAGAGTTTATTGATATCAACCAGATGAGTGATCGGAGTGCAGATGAAGGTGAGTAGATCTGAATATAGTCCCGATGATGATGACTTGAATGATACAGTATGTCTTTCTTGCAGATGGAGAGCGGAGAGGGATTACCGGAACCGGAGGAGACACTGGAGAACACAGGAGACGAAGACCCACGAGGAAGACTCTTGAATCTTCCGTTCTGTCTGCCCGTTCGACTGCAGATGGTAACCAGAGGAGAGGCTAACGGTCACACCTAGGAGTGAGAAGAACGCCTTCCATACCCTGGAGATGAACTGAGGTCCTCTATCGGACACAATGTCTTTTGGAATTCCATAAACTCTGAAGATGTGGTTAAACATCAATTCGGCAGTCTGTATGGCAGTGGGGAGTCCCCTCAGGGGAAGTAGACGACATGACTTGGAGAATCTGTCGATGATTACTAGGATGCAGGTACAGTTGTCAGAAGCAGGTAAGTCAGTTATGAAATCAACTCCTAGGTGTGACCAGGGTCTGTTGGGAACGGGCAGTGGAAGCAGTTTGCCAGATGGAAGATGGCGAGGGCTCTTCGAGATAGCGCAATCCTTACAACCTCTCACGTATCTTCTGACGTCCGCTGCCATGTTAGGCCACCAGAAGCGTTCTTTCAGCAGCGAGAGGGTCTCATTGACCCCCGGGTGGCCAGTGCCCAGTGACGTATGAGAAGTGTGGATGAGAGGGATGCGCCGAGTTCGGGAAATGTAGGTCAATCCTGGTGGGCAACCCGGCGGAGCGTTGGTGGAGACATTGGAGGAGGGCAAGGTTTCCTCAGACCAAGTGATGGGACTTACAAACAGACTTTCAGGCAGGATAGGTTCAGACTCTTCCGTAGCCTCTTCTGGACTATGGAGACCCGACGGAGGTCAATTACGACATCGGCAACAGGGAGCTATTAGAGGAGTGGAGACATTGGTTGGAGGGTGCACAACATCCATTCGTGGTGTTGATGGATCACAAGAATCTACAATATCTCAGAGACGCCAAGAGATTAAATCCAGTGGAAGGAACACTTCTCTGCCTTCAAAAACAGCTGGAAATCCCTCAGGCGTTTCAGGACCTCCGCAACGTGGTGGCGATGTTTGGCCATACTCCGGGAGTAAATCAGGATATCATCGATGTAGACCAGAACTGACTTGTGGAGGAACTCCCGGAGTACTTCATGGATGAAGTCCTGGAACACGTTGGCCAATCCATAAGGCATAATGAGATACTCATAGTGTCCAGTAGGGGTCACAAAGGCCGTCTTCCATTCGTCCCCCTCTCGTATTCGGATGAGATTGTATGCGCTGCGGAGGTCCAACTTGGAGAAAACAGTGGCACCTCGGAGATGTTCCAGTGCAGCGGGGACGAGAGGAAGGGGATAGCGGAACTTGACGGTGATACGGTTGAGTGCGTGGTAATCAATACAGGGCCGCAAGCCTCCATCCTTCTTTGCCACAAAAAAGAAACTGGAAGCAGCAGGGGACATAGATGGGCGGATGTAACCTTGTTCCAGTGCCTCCTTGATGTATTCTTCCATGGCCTTCTCCTCCGGCAGTGACAGAGGGTAAATCTTACCTTTGGGCACTGGCTCACCCTGAAGCAGATCGATGGCACAGTCCCATGGCCTGTGTGGAGGCAGCTTGGAGGCTCGCTGGGGACAGAAGACATCACTGAAGTGGGTATAACAAGGAGGAATATCCACGGAGCATTTCTCCACGGGGCTTTCGATGGAAGTAGAGCAAAGGGGTAACTTCTTGGAACGTGGAATCGGAAGTGCAGGAAAACAGCTCGGGAAACAGCAGCTGCCCCACTTCAGGATCTCTCCTGTCCTCCAGGAGATGATGGGGTTGTGCTGCTCTAACCATGGATGCCCCAGAATCACATCAGTGGTGGATTCCTCCAGAACCAGTAGATGTAGTTGTTCCACATGTAAAGCTCCCACTTGAAGTTGTATGGGTCCAGCACTGAAACTCACCCGTCTCCGACTGAGTGGTTTGCCAGTTACCGAGTTGACCTGGTAGACGGATTTTGTGGCAGTGGATTTGAACTTGAGCTGACGGCAGAGGGCGCCGGAGATGAAATTGCCTGCAGAGCCTGAGTCAAGTAGAGCGCGGCTTGGAATGACAAAATCAGCAGTAATTAGTTCTACTTAAGTAGTAAGAGGCTTCATTTTCTCGATGGAAGGGACTATGGCACTCACCATGGGACGAGGAGGACGAATGGGACATCTTGAGATGTAATGTTCTGAGGTACCACAGTATAGACAAAGATGTTGTGTCATACGTCTCAGACGTTCAGTGCGTGATAACCGCGCATTATCCAGGAATGGGAGAGCGAACGGCTGGTCTGGGTGTTCTTTGAGACACGACTGCATACGAGTGGCGACGCGTGTGGAGAGTTGGATGAAGCGTTCTAGCCCGATGGAATCCTCGTATGCAGCGAGATGAAACCGCACTCGAGGATTTAACCCTTGACGATATGTGGTGATCAGGGCTTGTTCATTCCACCCGCTAGCAGCAGCTAAAGTATGAAATTGTAAGGCATAGTCACTCACAGACATAGTATTCTGCTTCAACTGATACAGTCGTTCACCAACTGATGAATCCCAGGTGGGTGTTCCGAAAACCTCTCTGAAGTGGGTGAAGAAACTGGAAACCGACTGAACAATGTCACTCTTCTGTGACCAGAGGGATTCAGCCCAACGGAGCGCTTTACCATTCATTTGTGAAATTACAAACGCCACTTTAGAGATGTCAGTGGGATATAAATGCGGTTGCGTCTCCCAGACCAGCGAACATTGCAGGATGAATCCGTTGCAATCCTCCGCCGATCCTGAGAAGGGCGCTGGTCGGGCCATGGGACTGGCAATTACCGGAGGTGAAGAAGTGACAATGTTTGCGGAAGTGGATGCGAGTGGAGGTGCAGGTGGAATCGGAGGAAGTGCTTGACGAAGATCATCCACGATGTCATCGAAAGGATGCGAAGTGCTCATACTGGCGTGCGTTGTTTTGGTCCGGTATTCTGTTACAACACAGAAGGGGCAGACACAAAGATGAGGTAATGAGAGTTTATTGATATCAACCAGATGAGTGATCGGAGTGCAGATGAAGGTGAGTAGATCTGAATAGTCCAGATGATGATGACTTGAATGATACAGTATGTCTTTCTTGCAGATGGAGAGCGGAGAGGAATTACTGGAACCGGAGGAGACACTGGAGAACACAGGAGACGAAGACCCATGAGGAAGACTGGGAGACTGGGAGAGGAAGCCACGGAACAGGTAAGTAGTATGAGGAGTCCTGGAGGTAAGCATTCAGAGAAGCGTCTTGATGCAAACGATACCGGACAATGAGTGAGAGTGAGAGCGGGATTTAAGTGCAGGAGGTGAATGATGTGCAGGTGTGTGTGATCAGTATTCGGGAGAGGAGGTGCGCCGTGATTGAGTGAAGTTGGAGTCTGGCGTGATTGTAACAGAACTAGACTTCTAGAATGTTCTTTTCAGTGCAAAAATATATATTTTTAATTTAATTAGACAACATTTGGGAAGTGTAGTGCAAATATCTTTATATAATTATACTTCCATTATAGTTAACTTTCTTTCCAGTGCAAAACAATAATACATAAAAAAACAGCTAATAAAAAAATATTTCATTTAAATACTGCATTCAAGCAATACAACACGTGTATGTATATTTTTGTGCTCTTTTCTTTTTCGCCGGCTGCACGAAAGTAGTCATTTTTACATTTCCTTCTGTTGTCACTTGTCGTCATAGTTGCTACGATATGTGACTCACAATGACTGAAACGACCAATTAAAAGGGCATTCTCTGATGATGTTCCAAGATGTTGAAAATGCTACGCTGATCATAGAAAAACAGGGGGAGAAATTAATATCTACCACACCGTCAGGGTTTTATTCTTATCATAGCCTACAAATGTCTTCGTTTATAGTCTGACATGTGTCTGTCATGGATTTGCACTGACTTGATTCTCAAAAATACGGAACAAAGTGTGTTCCGTATCAGTTCAATACGGAACAAGGCTTTTATGTGTCAAATACGGGACGATTCTGTATTATACGGAATGATTGGCAACCCAGTGCTGTAGGCTACTGATGATGGATGATTGATGGGTGTACCACATTGGTTTCATCTTCACCACGAGTTTAGTTTGAGTAAATGCCTAGCTGAGTTGCGCACCAACAGCACGCTATCCATTTCACCGTCAAAAGCTCACGTCTGTGCCATTCGATCCAACCAACAGAAAACGATCATAGCCTTTTTAGTTAGATAACAGGGAAATAGACCATCTACCATAGCCTTACATATTGTAAGTCAAACAGCAACAGTCACTAAAAGAACTACTCAGTGGTAGGCTGAGGCTCATTTAAAAATTATGGTAGTAGACTAACGCAACATATACTATGACCAAGGTTAGGCATTTCATTTATTGCTATCTCCTTAATTAGTTAATCAGTCCCTTAATGATCATGTTAACTATCTGAATTTCCACCACGTCTGTTTTTGAATCAACTTACCTGCTGAAATATAGATTAGGCTACTGCCGACGGTGGGTCTCTCAAGCAATTTACTAGCGTTACCATAGGAACGCTTCGGCTTTTGCCACCCAGAAGAACGTCTATTATTGTTGTGACGTCATGATGAATTGTCGTATTCACATATGCTCATGATATTATAATGCCTAAAGAGTACTGGAACATGGCTGTACATGTGATCCAGCCATCTTGCCAGCTCAGGTGTAGAATTACCTGGCTTCAGTAATCAAATCAGCTGGTTTGTGTTACAAATGATTGCATTGACATATGTGTTACTGGATGTCTCAAGTCTTTTTAAGGGGAAAAATAAATAGAGGTTAAGAACTGAAAAGGAGTCACCAAATTTTTCAGTTTTGAAACTTGCAGGATATCTGGTATCTGATATCTAACACTTTACAATACGGGTGCACTAATATGCATTAATTTATGCTTAACTAATGCACAGATAATCATGTGTCAGTGTGTGATTTATGAAGAACTAAACCATTAATTAATGATTACTGCATCAGCAACTAATAAAGAACCTTGTTGTTCTTGGCACAGGACTATGTCAGGTGAAGCTTGAGGTCGTGTTACACTGAGAACATGTGGTCGAGCGCTGCTATTTCATTACACTGTGTCTTGACTGCACAAAGACAATAGAACGTCCATTATAGTCAGTGATACTACACTGGATGCGGCGCAACACTACACAACAAAACCCTGACAGTAAACTAATGCCACACTCTATCTCTGACGTACTCAAGCTCTTGTGCTAGTTCTGTTACCAAGAACAAATGGACTTGCGATGGTCTGTCATGTCCAGTGTAGAGCTGGTCTCGTCCAGTTTAAACACACTGTAACAGCATCAGGAGTTCAGATACTGGTTTTGATTTGTGTCCAGCCCAACTTATCATTCAAACACATTCTTTGACATTACATTCACTGCATGTGCAAACTTGTCAAAACCCATAAATGGCATATTACTTAACAATTAGTTAAAGGGATACTTCACCTCTGGAAAGAAGATTGTGAATTTAAAATGGGTCATTTATGTAGAAGAAATGTGAAATCATTTTTGAATTTGGAGCTTTCTAGACTGAGAAAAGCCAGAAAATGTATTTTTGGCTTATGTGGATGAAAGACAACAACTCCCAGAATGCCCTTGTTTCTCTGCCCTAGGAGACCGCTCGCAAGCCGCGCCTACCAGTAAGAGAGCGCAGTTACAAGGCTAGGCTACTAGTGAGTCTCTGTGACAACTGACAAGTCTGCCCGGGATTTCGAGATCGCCCATAATGTCCGGGATTCGGCTTTTGCTTCTACAGTCGGCATTCATTATGTTTACTGTGGCGAGCAGGGTGAGGCTGAGGGCCGTGGGAGAACGGCGCGAGGCCGGTGGTGTGATTACTGAAACGCGTCTAAGTATGAAATGTCTTTGTATAAGCAACATATTAAACTGCAAATTAACATTTATATGCTAATATATCATAAAAACAATGTTACAGACAAAATATGAATGTTTAGACAAGGTTTTGTTGAGTTTTGAATAGATTATAAAGTTTTTACTGTAAAATAGACTACTGTCACATCAAATAAGCTTTTGTTCACCAATTTCTGCTCATATGTTAAATATATAGTATGTGATGTTTTGTCAAAAATAAAGTAGGTATATTGAATTATCAACTAAGATGTTATTACAGTGTTTTTTCCAATATTCAGACTAATGAATCCTTAACTTAAAAATACGTATGATAAAATGTATATTTTTTACAAAGAAAGATTACACTTGAAATATTGTTAAAATTGTAATTGTTGTTGATGTTGATGTGAAATTTTTAATAAAATAGCAATATAAAAAAAGCAACATTTTAATAGGTTAATATAAGCCTTCTCATTAAATTATTTATTATTGTGTTTTTTTTATTAGTGACACATTTCTGAAAATACAGTAAGAATTAACTGCTACTTACTAGAAATGTTTACCTTGGATATTATACAATTTGCATGCATATAAAATAAGTCCTCACATTCTTTCTTGTGGTACCCAGTAGAGCTTAGATCGGGCCCAACAAATCAAACCCGACCCTACCCGAGCCCGAGCACGTTGTGTTCTTAGAAATATTCTTAAAGATTAAATGTCAACATAATATGTGTGTAAGCAACAAGCAAGTGTTATGAGTTTCAAGTGACCGCGGCGCGCTGGCAACTCCATGTCATGATTATATTGTCTGCTATATTGCTTTTTATGTATTAAATGATGAAAAATGTATTAAAATTAAGATAAAATTTATACTAAATGAAATTCACTTTAAAGAAAAGCTTTCTTCAAAACAAAACTTAAACTTGAAACTAAATGTGCTTATTTAATGGCCAAAACATGTAGCCTACTACAGACTCTCTTTTTGCACAAGTTGCAGCACATTCATTTAATTCTGAATTTTGCACATGTAAATGATTGTGCGTGCATTTATTAATTATTATCTTAATGAATAATGCGACAAGGAAGAAGCATGTAAACTGCGTTGTTTGTTTATTCAGAAATAGTTGAATGGATTTAAATGGATCTGAAATTCCGGATGAAGAAACGTAAAAAAATTATAAAAAATAAACCATGAACAATGATGAACACAGAAAATGATGGCCTAAGACTATAGGCCTTCTACTTTAATATAATTAAACAATGTTTTAGAACATATAATATTTTTTTAAACAAAATAAATATTATAGTGTATAAACTTTATAATGTAAAGCCTATTATAAAGTGTAGGCCTATAGTGCAAAAATGCTGCTCCATTCTGGTAGCCTCCTGCCTGTGTATGAGCCTATAGATGAAGTGTGAGAAACTGATTAGTCCAAGGCTGCCTGCTATATATGTAATCATTATATAATACCATATTAATCACAAAGCTATAGCCTACTTACATGGTTCTTCTACATGTTGTCATGCAAGAACAACACGTGATTAGACACTGCTTGTGTTTTTTTTTGTAACTTGCAACTTGTAAAATTAGGACACTCAAAATAATTTTTAGGTCGCATATTTTAGGTTGATCCAGCTAGCGCGCATGTGCAGTCTCAAGCGCTTGTCATGTTTCTATGGCAATTAGTTACCAGCTTCAGTGAGGGACCGCCAAACCGCGCTTTAGATTTTACAATATAAATTAACCGTCTTGTTTAATCTTAAAGTTTTAGTGGTCAGATTCAGACTCGATGCAGAGCAGAGAGCACAGACATGATAGCAATGGCCATGGCACTGAACGAGCAATCGTTATTATAGTTCAAAAGGGCAAACAGTCAAAGTTATTATGCGAGTAAACTCGAGTCAGAATGTAAGTTACATGTGCAAAGTTGCATTGGTCATCCGTCACCGTGACATCAAGTGGACTTTTGAAGCTGAAATAATGAGTGGATTAAGCTTGGACTTGGAATAACGAGAGGAATAACATGAATAACTTTCTTGTCGGAGGATTGTAATGCATGATCACAGCCAGTCAGGTAACGTTAACGTTACAAGGAAGGGAGAGGAGACTACTACGCTACCACGGCTCCTTAAATTAGGTAAGACAATAAGTTGTATTTTTCGCAACAGGTTTATTTACTTGTAATAGCAGTTTAAAGTGGAATATGTGACAATCGGGTCCAGTCGGGTCTGTGTCTTCCCGGCGGTTTCGGGTCCAGCTTTCAAATAATAGACGGGTCCAGTTCGGGTCCGGTTTGGCATTTCTCGGATCTGCACGGGTCCGGGTCCAGCTTTTGAAATAATAGACGGGTCCGGGTCGGTTCGGTTTAGCACATTACGGGTCTCTTTCGGGTTCGGGCACGAATTTTTGGACCCGTGAAGACCTCTACCTCAGGGATCAGGCCCCGCGTCTGTTAAGGCAGCGCGGCGCTTGCATTCGTGGGGATCGCAGAAGGAACTAGCTGATAATGCTGAGACGGCTTCGGCCCTTTCTCAGCATTCTGAGGCTAGTTCCCGTAGTTCCGCTCAGGGTGCGGAAGCCCGCGCTGCGGCTTCTTCCGCCCCTGTAGAGGAACCGATGCTCGAATTATCTGGTTCCGAGGAGCTAGATATTTTGGGCATCAAGGCAGGGGAATGTGAAAAATCGCCACCCCATTCCCCTGCTTTTGAGGAGCTGCTAGAGGTTGTGACTCGAGCAGTGGCCAAATTAAATATCGATTGGCCCTCTGAGGTGCAGGAAGCGACGGCAAAAAGCAAACTCGATGAGCGCTTCCTGCAGACTCGGTCACAGCCTCTACGCCGGAGTCTGCCATTTTTTCCCGATCTCCACACTGAGGTGTCGAGATCATTTCATTTCATTTAATTTATTATACAGGAAAAGTTAAAAGTAACAGTTAAGTCACCGTCAAACGGGCCTGGCTCAGTTTAAGCAACTGGTTTACAGCAAGTTCCTGTTCTGCAGCAACATAAAACAATGAACAAGCTCAGTACATTTTTACAAGACATAGACATAGACAGAACAGAGTACCGACCAATATAACAATAAAATACATGAAGACAAATCTATAAACAAATTAGTGTGTGCAAGTATGACTATCCCGGAGAAATAGTTTATATGTTTTTTTTAAAAGTATGATAGAAGATAATGTTCAAATGTGATAGGGAATGTCATTCCAAATTTTGGTGTAAGTATAGAAAAAGGATCTCTTACCAAAATTATTTTTGTAAGACGGAACTGAGATAAGTTCCTGAGAGACTGACCTAGTGAGACGTTGTGGTCTCATCTTGTGTGTCGGAAGAAGCTCTGTGAGTGCTGGTGAAGTGCTGTTTAGAATCTGAGAGTAAAATGTAATGGCATGACAATTTACATAGTTCTTGAAAGTCAAAGCTTTTGTATGTGTTAGGGCATTGCAATGATGAGACCATCTTGGGAGGTTACTATGAATCTTGAGTGCTCTGTAGTATAGTCGTGCTATCGGTTCGGTGATTTCTTTTGTAGTGAGAGACCATATTGGCAAACAATAAGACATTGTTGAGAACACAATAGCATGTAGGTAAGTTTCAGAGATTGAGGAAGAGAGATACGACCTCCGCATACAATAAGCATTTTGAATGTCTGCAGACTCGTGAGAAATCATTGATGTATAAAAGAAAAAGTAGGGGTCCAAGAATGCTGCCTTGAGGCACGCCCATATTACAGCCTAATGGCTGCGATAGGACATGGTTAAAATTGACTGTCTGCGATCTGTTTGTCAGATATGAGGAAAGCATTTCAATCACTGATGGAGACAGTTCAAACGAGTGGAGTTTGTTCAGCAATATCTGATGGTTCACTGTTTCAAATGCTTTGCGAAAGTCAATAAAAATAGCTCCCGTGATGTGACCTTTATTAAGAGAGTCACGTAATTGTTCAGTGAAGAGAAGTAGTGCTGACAAAGTTGATCTCTTAGCACGAAAACCGTGTTGACAGTCACTGAGCAAGTTATTGGATTCAAGGTATGCACTTAGCTGGTTATGCAGGACTTTTTCCAGCAATTTAGACATTGCTGGTAGTATTGCAATTGGTCTGTAGTTTGAGACAAGAGTGCGATCATCAGATTTAAAAATTGGAATAACTTGTGCTGCTTTCCACTCATTAGGAAAAATGGAAAGCCTGATACAAAGATTGGTTAAATGTAAAAACAGAGGTATCAGGCTATTAGCATGAGTCTTTAAAAATTTGGTGTTTAAACCGTATATATCATGGGCATGAGAATTTTTTAACATATGTAGTACTTGTATCACCTCATTCTGTGTTATCTCAGAAAAAGAGAACTGGTCAGATGTTGAGTAGAGGATTGGTGAAGGCAAAGAGGGAGTAGCAAAATCCATAGCTAATTCTCTAACTGATGATACAAAATAATCAGTAAAAGCACATGCAATTTTTTCTGAGTCAGAGATCAGAGTACCCCGTAGAGAAATTAGAGTGTTAGCATTATTTTTCTTTTCAGATTCTTTTTCACCAGTAATGGCCTTAAGAGTCTGCCATAATGTCTTTGGGTTATTAGCAGACTGAGTAATTTGCTGTTTAAAATAGACCGCCTTAGCTTTACGCAGCTCAAGAGTACTTTTATTTCTAATTTGTATAAAATTATTTTTAGTCTCAGGTGTTCGATTTAATCTATATAATTTAAGAAGAGTGCCCTTCAGTTTAAGGAGTTGGAATAATCCAGTGTTCATCCAAGGTAATTTATTTTTCCTTGGACGAACCTTGCTAGTTGTAGTATACTTATTCTGTATTTTCTGTAGTTTAGAATGAAACTGTGTTAGGATTTGTTCAGGATCTTGTAATGACAGCTCATCATTCCAGTCAGTAGCACTAAGATCGGCATTAAATTGTGGTAATTTTGAGGTTGGTATTTTAGGAGCAGAGTGAAGAGCATGAGTTTTTTTGGGTTTTAAAATTCGTCTAACTGCGTAAATTAGTGAATTGATCTGAAATAGCCACCTCTATAACACCCGACATTGTGTATTTTGAGGGCTGATTTGTAAAAATGAGATCCAGAATGGAACTGCGGGTTTTGCTAACTCTCGTTGGTTCCTTGATTAATTGATACAATCCAAGTTTCAATGCAATAGCTTTCAAAGATTTTGATGAGTTATCATCCCAGTCAAGGTTGATATCACCTAGAATTACAAGCTCTTTTGTTGTAACAGATTTAATTAGATCAGAAAGCTGAGATAGGTAAAAACTTTCACTCACATTAGGTGGCTTGTAGGTGAGAATGATGGTAATTGCGTGTTGCGGAGTAAAATGTACAATAAGCATAATTCCGACTCACATAGAAAGCCACTCCGCCGCCGATTTTACTATTGCGGTCTTTACGATTCAATTCATAATTTTCAATTGAGAGAAAAGAATCAGGAATATTGGGGGTTAACCATGATTCAGAGATAGCCATTACATGTGCTTTTGATTGTGCAAGCAAGATTTTAAATTCGTCTAATTTAGGAACAAGGCTACGGATATTTAAGTGGCAGATTTTAAAGCCTCTGGTGCTACCAAGTTGACCTGGGTTAGCTGGACTATTTCTTGGATGAGATGATCTCTGAATTTTAACAGTTTTAACTAAAGGATTAAAAGAAGGTGGTTCAGAATCAGAAGATAAAATCGGAAAAGGTGGAGAAATAAAAGTAGTCTGAGCTAAAATTCTAGAATGGGGAAAACAGCCCCAAGTTATAGGTATACCCGTACATTGTGGCTGTGATATGGCAGTAAAAGATCTAATATAATTTGCATATGCATACAATCCCCACAGGTGCAATATGCCTAAAGTTGTTAAAATATTTAAGTCAGGCCCCGGGTTAAGCTCCACATTTCCAATAAACAAGAGAACAGTTATTAAAAGTCTTGATGAACTTAAAATGTGTTTAGACTTATTTTCTTTTTCGTTGGAAATGTTTGGTTTGACATCAGTTTCCCATCGGTGAAAAATAATTGTTCGTGTGGAGAAAACCAGTGGCTAATGAGAAACTATTTGATCAGAGTTTGTGGACACAAACCTGTGGTCAGAACAGTGTGGGTTGTTAACCGGGGAACTGGTTTGTGGTGCAGAAAGTTCCGTTGGTAAGGAAAACTCAGCTGGCGACCGGGTACGCTCACCGGCGTTCCTCGAGGCAGGCCACAGCACAGCGCAGCTCCAGGCTCGTCCACAGACCCCCGTTCCAACTTCAGCAGGGCGGATCCTCCAGGCATGAGTCTCCGATGTGCAATAACTCGGCTCCCGGAGCACCCCGTCTATCACAGCCGGTAGCGCTACAGACCATTTATCCAGTAGGTCCAGGCATCCTGGCTCCTCACCTCCCAGACAGCCGGGCAAGCTGTAGGGTAGGCGATCGCGGACAGAAACAGGGACTCCAACAGCGTGCAGGCCCATCATGAGGACAAAAATCATGCCGAAGAAACCGCGTGATAGAGTAGGGGGAAACCCAGACTTTGATGGAGCTTGCATTGGCGTGCGTTGGTCATGTCTAGGATTTGAGCGTTTAAATGTGCGTTTGTTTATTGTCCGTATGAGGCAGCTTTGTCGGGCTGCCACATAGCATAATCGGAGCCAGTAGAAAGTCAGTATTGTAGCGTACTTGACAAATATCAGACCTGCAGACGCCTGAAATGTTGCATATTTGTTGTTTGTTTGCCGTAGCAGTTCACATCCCCTTGCGACTGCTACCACTGCTACTACTGCTGCTACTGCTTCCGCCATCACCGGGGCTCCACCGGGGATCGTGGAATAAGCCCTTCTCCTCGAGAATATCTGGCCCCAATGTTCACATATATTCCAGCATTATGGGGGCCAGGGAGGAGGGCTATGGGATGATGCCCAGGGTTGAAGAGTCTTTTGCAGCACATCTCTCCCCTGACACTGCATCATCCCTGCGGGCTCCGGCGCTTCCCACCAAGCCCTGCCGTACAACATCGGCCTTGGTTGGGAAGGCATATATCGCGGCAGGTCGGGCTGGTAGTTGTCTGCATACAATGGGGCTGTTGCAGGCATACTGGGCCGACCTCCTCAAAGAGGTGGACGAGAGCGGGGAGGTCGCCTACGACGACATTAGAGAAATGCGTCGTGTGGTCGACTTGTCTCTCCGTGCTACCAAGGGCTGCGCCATCGGCCGCTCCATGGCAGCACTGGTAGCCACGGAGAGACATTTGTGGCTGAATCTGTCGGGCATCGGGGACAAGGACAGGGCTTGTCTCCTCGATGCCCCAGTTTCACCTTCTGGCCTCTTCGGCGAGGGCGTCAATAACGTCGTCGAGAGGTTTCAGGAGGCGAAGCGACATTCAGCTGCATTCAAGGAGTGCATCCCCCGCCGTCGTTCCAGGTCTCGTGGGTCTGCTGCCAGGGGGCAGTCCCAGGAGGCCGCCGCCAGCTCCTCACACCTGCTTAGGCAGAAGGAGAGTGTTGCTTCTCGTGCTCCCCCCCCAAGGGGCCTGGAGACAGAAGCACCATCTTCAGCCGAAGCCTTCTAAGCCGAAAACAGATTTGAGGACTGTTATTCAGGCGAGGAAGGCTTCGGCTAAGAAACCATGATGGGACGTCCAGGTCTCTGAGGGCATCCCCCTCTGTGTGGGCTTTTTAAAACTTCGCTCCGCGGAGCCCTCAGGAAATCGATGTTGCTTCCCGCCGCCAGGTGCGCTTCGGGACGCATCGTCTTCCAGCGAATATGTTTCCTATAAAATCTGTTGGTCTGAAATGTTCGCTACCTCTCAAGAGACCTGGAGAAGATGTGATTCGGTTAGTTCCTGCCAAAAGATTGCTTCAGGTCACCGAAAATAAAATTCAAATCAAATATGATAAAGATGTTGTGAATGTTACACCTGAGGTCAGTCCTGAGAAACTGATTCCCTTAGTAGATTATTTAGACACCTGGAAGGGTCTTCAAAATATATCGCAGTGGGTCCTTAATACAGTTGAGAAAGGATACAGAATCCAGTTCCAGTATAGGCCAGTTCCGGTATAGACCAATCCAGTTCCAGTTCCAATTTAGTGGTGTCATTCATACGCTGGTTTCTCCTGATCAGGCTCAGGTGATGGAAGATGAAGTTGAGACTCTGTTAGTTAAGGAGGCCATAGAATATGTGCCCTTGGAGCAGAGGGATTCCGGGTTCTACAGCCGGTACTTCATAGTTCCTAAGAAAGATGGTGGGCTGCGTCCTATTATAGACCTTAGGGTTTTGAATAAATCTTTGAGAAGATTTAAGTTCAAAATGTTGACTATACCCATGATCGTTCAGCAAATCAGATCCGAGGATTGGTTTGTGACGATAGATCTAAGGGATGCATATTTCCATATTTCCATC
Organism: Rutilus rutilus; assembly: GCA_021464565.1. Taxonomy (NCBI): domain Eukaryota; kingdom Metazoa; phylum Chordata; class Actinopteri; order Cypriniformes; family Leuciscidae; genus Rutilus; species Rutilus rutilus. The sequence continues at coordinate 2,071,776 of JAJAQA010000006.1, read as the reverse complement.
ATTCCACAACATAGGAAGTTCCTTAGATTCGCTTTTGGGGGAAAAGCTTATCAATATAGGGTCCTTCCTTTCGGCCTAGCTTTATCCCCTCGCACCTTCACTAAATGCATGGATGCATCCCTTGCTCCATTGAGACTTCAGGGGATTCGCATACTGAATTACATAGATGACTGGCTTATTCTAGCCCAGTCGAGGGATCTGGCAATTCAACATCGAGATGTTGTTTTGCATCATTTGAGGTGCTTGGTGTTGAGACTCAATGTGAAAAAGAGTTCCTTAACTCCTCTTCAGAGGACTACATTTCTGGGGGTTGAGTGGGACTCTGTTACTATGCAGGCACAATTGTCTCCTGCCCGTATCAATACTATCACTGTCAAACACTTTCAAAGAGTTCTGGGTCTTATGGCTGCAGCTTCCACGGTAATTCCCTTTGGTCTGCTCCATATGAGAGCCTGTCAGTGGTGGCTCAGGAACAAGGGTTTTTCGCCTTTGGGAAACCCTTTCCGCACGATCAGAGTTACGCACAGATGTCTTCGTTCTCTGGCTATGTGGAAGAAACCATGGTTCCTGTCTCAAGGCCCAGTGTTGGGAGCACCATGTCAGAGAAAGACTCTGACTACAGATGCGACCCTCACGGGCTGGGGTGCGGTTATGGAGGGCCGTTATACCCGAGGTACTTGGAAGGAGCATCATCTCACTTGGCATATTAATCACTTGGAGATGCTGGCTGTGTTCTTTGCCCTGAGGCACTTCATTGTTGACCTCAGAGGTCAACATGTTCTAGTTAGAACAGACAATATGTCGGTGGTCTCTTATATCAACCGCCAAGGAGGTTTGAGGTCTCGCCCTCTTTGTAGACTGGCGCATCATATTCTTCTTTGGTCCCAGGATAAATTTCTCTCTGTGAGGTCCTCAGGGGCTGAGGCCCGGGGAATGGCGGCTCCACCCTGAAGTGGTTGAGCTTATATGGAGAAGGTTTGACCGGGCGTAAGTTGACCTGTTCGCTCATGAGAACTCTCATTGCCCGCTCTGGTACTCTCTCACACATCCAGCTCCTTTGGGTTTGGATGCCATGGTACAGATGTGGCCGAGGTCACTTCTGTACGCTTTTCCCCCGATCGCTCTGCTCCCTGGGGTTCTAGAAAGGGTCAGGAGGTACGGAGTGAGACTTCTTCTTGTAGCTCCGCACTGGCCGGCCCGAATTTGGTTTTCGGACCTTATTAGTCTCTTGGAGACTCCTCCATGGAAAATTCCTGTTAGGAGAGATCTTCTGTCTCAGGCTGATGGTAAATTATTTCATCCCCGACCAGAGTTATTGAGACTTTGGGTTTGGCCCCTGAGGGGGTCCCTCCCATAAAAAGATTGCCCTTTCCATCGAGGTGGTTAGGTCATCTATCCTAGAACCCCACTCTACTAGGAACTAAACAATTTAAGTTAGGGAGGGCATTGAACCCAGTGTTATTACTGCCCACTGGCTTCAGTACTGGTGTTCCATCCTACTCTCTAACGGGATCTCCCGTTCATGTTTAGGGCCTCTGTGGCGGCCTTAGTGCCCTCCACAAGCTTCTAAGGGTGTACACGTAGGGACATTCCCACTGAAACTCCATGTTCCTGTAGATTGGAGGATGAATCCTTTCATCCAGCCTATTGGCATCAGGCTGATGGGCTATCCCTGGCACCCATCATGTCCTGTAGGTGACGTATATGAATATATATGAATATATATGTATATATAGAAGAATCTATTGAGTCTATGCTCGTCGTACTCCCTGGAAGAGTGGTGGTGCTCAATGATCAAGGTCATAGCCTTGGAGGCTCCTATTTAGGCCTCAGGCTTAGAGGAGTCAGTCCATCTAGTAGGTCAAGGGTTAGGAGCTATTTCACTTTAGCGAGAGGACAGCTGGTCATCTGAGACCATTCATATTTGAAGTACAAGGTGCACTTTTGCCTTCACCTCTTTCCTATGCTTTCTACTGTCCGGGGGTCCCTTCCAGGAGGTCAGTCGAACCTCCAGCCCCAGACCTCCTCTTCCTACACCAAATCTTATGACAAGTTAGTTCGGATCTGCCCTCTACTCATTCTATCGTCCGTGAGTGTACCAGATGATTTATACCAGGGTGTTTTTCTCTCAGTGTGGCGGCGTGGGTATTCGTTCCCCAAAGTATCGAGTATCGATGCAGTGGGAGTTCCCTTTACGAAAGGGAACGTCTTGGGTTACGTATGTAACCCTCGTTCCCTGAGTAGGGAACGAGACGCTGCATCCCTCGGCCACACTTTTCGCACCCCTGAGAACGACTTGTTTTGACCAATTAGAAGCTAACACTTCCTGGTTCCTGTGACCGTTTTATAGCTTCCGGATCACCGTCACATGCGACGTCACGAGTGACGTAATGACGTTGCACCAATCCAGATTGGAATAGTTGTATAATAAACTTCAGACGCGTCATGCCGAAGGCATTCCCCAAAGTATCGAGTATCGATGCAGCGGGAGTTCCCTACTCAGGGAACGAGGGTTACATACGTAACCTGAGACGTTTTATTGATTGTATTTAAAGGTTTTCCACACACAATTTCAATTTAGCAGATACAGAGCTCTTTAATTCATGACCCACCTCGTTTTATGTGAGGTGAATTCAGCAAGGCATGTTGTATCTTTGAAGGAACAAAAGCTATTTGTTACAGTTTTTTCTTTCGTGATTTGTGTGGATGACACACAGCGACATATACAGTATTATCAGCTGTATGGTGTTTTTTTACGCTGAATTTCGAGAAAGACCCGCCACGCGCAGTGAGGGAGACCAAACTTACAAAAAAAATATCCAGCGTGAGAGAGGCAAAGAAAAATGCCTGTTCTTAATTTATGTTGCTTTGAACTTTTTTCGTTTTGTACCGTTTTCATTTTTTAATTTAGCTGCAATTTCTTTGACAATAGAAATTTAAAATGTTGCAAGAATAAGATTCTGTGTTTCTTATTTTGCATCACAAAGGGAATAAACTCTATCGATGCAACCCTGTTTAAATAAATAAACTGTCCCGACACTTTATTCATACCTTGAAATGTGCGATGGGTTTTCAAACTTAATTAATTTTAATCAATTTTTTAATTGAAAGCAATACTGTATTGAAAGTATTTTTCTGATTTGATCTCAATCTCGTGAATGATTCACACACACAAAAAAAATAATTTAGCAGATTAAAGACGAGCTTCATCATCTTCATTTTCTGGTGCAATCGGCTGACAGTCTTCCTTCATCAGATGTGTCGTCTTTGCAGCGGCTCAACTGGAATGTAGCAAATTTATGTTGTAATGTACAATTGATAATTAAACAAGATGATTGACTTTATTAAACAGATGCATATTTAAGCATCAAGAACGGAAAAACATAAACACTGTTGGCTACACTGAGATTCGATCTCAGATCATTTGAAGCTCTGAGAGGCTATTGTTAATGCATTGACCACAGAGCTATCGTCTGAATAGCATAGGTCTACTATTTTCTCTGTTTTAAAAGTTTGTTATATTCTTTTTTATTTGTTTATTTTTTTAACATTGGCAATTTACTGTCTCAAAATTATGTGTCGAAAAAATAAAAATAGTGTTTTTACAAGACCTTGTGCTGTTTATTTATTTATTATTATTAGGGCCCGAGCACCGATGGTGTGAGGACCCTCTTGGAATTGCTCTGTTTATTATTAGGGCCCAAGCCCTGAAAGGGCGAAGGCCCTATTGTTTTCGGTAGGATTATTATGACCGCCGCTAGCATAGCTAGCGAAAGCGGTCATATAGGGATTGTCAAAGTTTTTTTTTTCTTTTTTTTCCGTCACCTTACTGAATTTTTCGTCAACGATACCAGGGACACCGAAGCACCGGGGAACATGAAATTTGGTGGGCATGTAGCCCCACTAGACTTCTAAGGAAAAATTTCGTTTGGTCCCCGGGGGCCACTCCCCCCCCCGCGCTGGGCCCCCCCAAACCCCAAAAAATGCAGTTTTTCCTAAATAACTACCTGAACCGTGGCACTGATATGGCCCAAAAGCCTCTGAAAGATTTTCAGGGGAAAAACTTTTCCCACTTGAATGGAATGGACTTGACAATCTGGCCGTCATCGCCGCCGAATCCAGATCTATACCCAGAAAAGTGATAGACTGGCTGGGGGTTAGAGAGCTCTTGTCCCAGTTCACGGAAAGACCCAGGCTTTCCAAATGACCGAGAAGCGCTTTCCTGTGAGAAACTAGTTCCTCTGTTGAGTGCGCTATAATGAGCCAATCGTCCAGATAGTTCAGGATTCGCATTCCCTTTGATCTCAGGGGTGCGAAAGCCGCATCCATGCACTTCGTAAATGTACGGGGTGCCAGGGACAGACCGAACGGTAGGACGGTGTACTGATATACCTGACCGTCGAAGGCGAATCTCAAGAATGGCCTGTGACGGGGTATAATCTGAATCTGAAAATACGCGTCTTTCAGATTGAAAGAGATGAACCAGTCCCCCGGGCGAATCTGCGCGAGGATTTGACTGGTCGTGAGCATTTTGAACGGCCGTTTCACGAGCGCTTTGTTCAAATATCTCAGATCTAATATAGGTCTGAGCGCTCCGCCCTTCTTGGGTACGAGGAAATAACGGCTGTATAAGCCTGCCTCGGTAACCGGAGGGTGAACTCGTTCTATCGCCCCTTTGTGCAGCAATTTCGCTATTTCTGCGTGAAGCAGATGAGCTGCATCCGCCTTCACTTGAGTCTCGACCCGGGCGCGAAAGCGCGGGGGGCAGTGAGCGAATTGAAGCGAATAGCCCTTTATCACTGTGTTTAGTACCCACTTCGACACTCCCGGAATAGCTTTCCATGCATTCACACTCATAGCTAGGGGTCGAATCGCCTCCGGGTCCCGCCCGCCGCACAGCGCGGGACAGGGAGCCTGTGGCGGTGTGTGCGCGAGTCGCGCAGTGGCAGTGAGGGGAGACGGGGGCTCGCTGATAGCGGCAGCCGGCTGAGTGACGCTGTGATAGAGCGTTGTGTGTGACAGCTCGCGGCGCGGAAGCGGGGCGGGCTCGTGAGTGTTTACATGAGAGTGTGCGTGCTGTGTAGCGGGCACAGGGCTCTTTATTAACACACAGCCGGTGGCGGAGTGTTCTGGTCCCCGAATGTGTGAGACAGAGCGGGCACTGTGTAGGTGTGAGCACTGGGGCGTGGGCACGTGACCTACAACTAACACTCGAGCGGCTGTAGCGCACTTTATGTGAGTGCACTCTGTGGGGTACACAGGGGAGATTGTGCTTGTGTGTAGCAATGAACACTGGGATGTGGGCATGTTTATGCTAGGAGGACTTCGCAGGCTCGGGTTTCAGCGAAACTCTAGGCCGGGGACCCCGCGGGGGTGGCGGCCTGTGCTGGCTGGTGGAGCGGGACCTGGGTCGGCCGCGCTGGCGCTGCGGCGAAGCTGGAGGTCGAGACAGGCGCTGCGTGGAGCTGCGTGCAGGAGGCTGAGTGTTAGAGCGGCCTGCAGCGGAGCTTGAGCGGCGGGGCAGAAAGAGGTTCATGGCCTGTGACGCCTTCTGTACTTCAGAGAAGCGGTCCACGAGGCCACTCACCGCAGGGCCGAAGAGACCGGTGGGTGAGAGCGGGGCGTTGAGAAACACGGACCGCTCTTGTTCCCCCATGTCGGCTAGCGTTAGCCATAGGTGGCGCTCTAAGACGGTCAGCGAAGCCATGGAACGTCCGATAGCTTGGGCCGCTATCTTCGTCGTGTGAAGGGAGAGGTCCGTCGCACTGCGCAGGTCGGTCAAGGCAGACTTATCCAGTTCTCCCTCGTCGAGCTGGCGGAGGAGGTCGGCTTGGAGAACTTGAAGGACCGCCATTGTATGCAGGGCTGAGGCGGCTTGCCCAGCGGCGGAGAAAGCGCGGCTGGCAAACGCCGAAGTAGTCCTGCAGGCCTTAGATGGGAGGGCAGTCTTTGAGCGCCATCTCGCGGATGGGGGGCAAAGATGCGCTGCAACCGCCTGTTCGACCGGTGGGATCCGGTCATACCCTTTCTCCGTGGCTCCGTCCACGCGGGAGAGAGTTGATGAGGCCGGAGAGCGGAGTCTGGCTGAAACTGGAGCGTTCCACGATTTAGCAAGCTCCTCGTGAAGCTCCGGTAGAAAAGGCGCTGGTCTGGACGCTGGAGCTTGTCGACTGGCGGGCAGGAAGCATCCATCGAGCCTGTTGGGCGGGGGCACCGCTGGCGGAGACCATTCGAGGCCCAGGTGCTCGACTGCCAGTGTGAGGAGGCGGAGAAGCTCGGCGTCCACACTGGCGTGAGTCCTGCTGGACGTTCTGGTAGAGGAGGCGGAGCGGACAGAACCGAACCATCCCTCGCTGTCCGACGCCATTAACGAGCACGTGTCCAGTAGCGCGTCGTCATCCGCTTCATCCCCTGAGGCGACGGCATCGAGGGCGAGAGCCGTCGGCTGCGCGTCGGGAAGCGGGGGCGGAGAAGGAGAGAGCGAGGCTCGCGGGAGAGGCTCCGGCGAGGCGCTGGCTCGAGTCTCAGGCTCCGGTGGTCGTTGAGAGCGGCGCTTCTTCTTTCGCGGCCCAACGACGGTTGGAGCAGGCTCTGTGAAAAGGGCGAGTCGAGCCCACAGGGTCGATATCGGCAGCTCCTCACAGAAGGCGCAGCCGCCCGTGGAAAGCGCGACGGCTGCGTGGTCTCGGCCCAGGCAGAGAGCGCAGATAAGATGAGCTTTTAGATAGTGCTGCGGAAGCAAAACACACACACAAAGAGCTTGTAATGAAAGGATATCGCCGGATAGCTGAGCTGGCACGGCAGGCTGAAGGCGGCGAAGACTCGACCGGCTTCCTCAGGCTGTCCTAAGCTGACTCGTTAGCTGTTCCTTGCAGGACAACGGCGACGGCTTCCTCCCAGAGTTCAGCGATGCGAGTGCTTCGCTGAAAAGACAGAAATCAGAGAATATAGCCTACGAGCCTTCCTTATATACGCTCTGACGGCGCCCATTCTGGCGTGCTGTGACGCGCGAGGGCGCTCATTGGGCGTGACGTCACGCCAGGCTCGCTGGTAGGCTTAAGCAGTTGCCGCGCGGCAGCCAATGAGCGTGCAGTATGCCGCTCTAGCTCAGCTGCCCGCAGCTGCACTGCGTTGACAAAATATGAAATTAAGGATAATTTTTGGCTTCAGTATCTCGAGAAAAGAAGACTTTTCCCGCAGCGTAAGCAAGCTTACGCAATACGAGAGAACCTCTCGTAAGAGAACTACAAACACATTAAAATAACCTGAAGTAAATGACAAATAACCTATTGACATAGCCTTTCTAAATTATAGAAAAACTGGGCACACAATGTTAACGTGTGTCTACTTTGTTTAAATTTAATGAATTTGAATTTGTTTAACCACAATATTTATCTTGAATTTATCATTGACCTCAGCTCAGATTACTGCCGTGGCAGATTACGTCATAAAGAGAATAAACTGACACTTTTCAAAGTCTGTGATTACAGCGCCACTCAGCGGTAAAAGGCAGCAAATACACATCCCAATTTTGCCGCCGCGGGAACGGCGGCGGTAAAAGTCTCATTCTGGTTGTCCACCATCTGTAGGTCTTCTTAACATTAGATCACTCACACCTAAGGCAGTTATTGTAAATGAAATAGTCACAGATAATAGCTTCGATGTACTTTGCCTTAATGAAACCTGGCTTAAACCAAATTATTATTTCGGTCTAAATGAGTCTACTCCTTCTGGATACTCCTATAAGCATGAACCCCGTCTGATTGGTCGTGGCGGCGGTGTTGCAACAATCTTTAGAGATATTCTCAATGTTACTCAGAAAACGGGTTATAAGTTTATTTTGTTTGAAGTACTTGTACTAAATGTTAGGCTACGCTCTTAGATGTAAGAAAAAAATCCATATTATCTCTAGCCTTGGCTACCGTATATAGACCGCCTGGGCCTTACGCTGATTTCCTAAAATAGTTTGCAGATTTTCTCTTAGATCTATTGGTCAATTTAGATAAAGCATTAATTGTTGGAGATTTTAACATACATGTAGACAATCCAAATGATGCGCTAGGGGCTGCGTTTATAGATTTATTAAATTCCTTTGGGGTCAAGCAAAACATCACCGGACCAACTCATCGTCTTAATCATACACTCGATTTAATTATATCATATGGAACCGATCCAACCGATATAGATATCATTCCACAAAGTGATGATGTCACTGACCATTACTTGGTAACTTGCATATTACGTACTGCTGTAATATGTCATGCTGCGCCGCGTTATCGACCAGACAGATCAATCCTTCTATCCACCATAGATAATTTCTCAAATTGCTTATTTAATCTGTCTCAGCTGCTGCCTGAACCCAAACAAACAGATTATGAGCACCATTCTCTCTGGAACATTGGATGGTGTTGCATCCATTAAATTAAAAAAGGTCAGAGAGAAAATTAAAGCACCATGGTACAATAATACTACGCATGTTCTAAAGAGAGAAACCCGTTATTTAGAGCGTAAATGGAAACAAACTAATTTAGATTCACATTATAAAAAGGCCCTAAAAGCGGCCAGGGCTGAGCACCTCTGCAAACTGTAATGTTTCTTATTTCAATGAAGAAACCGTTTGTAATTAAACTTATCTTTTAATTCACTTTCAGGTCACGAGCAGGAACAGCAACAACACATGTGATCGTCTAACTCCCTCTCTGTATATTCTGCCGGTAAGTATAATAATACTGACACCTAGTGGTTAGTTTCTGTATATACAACTATACTATCACTACATCCCCTCTCCATTAGACATAAAGAACAAGTTATTACAACTAATGACTTCTAGATTATCTAACCACTAAGTAAGGACTGTACACATTATACAGGATGTAATGTATATCAAATAACAATCTCCAGAATTATTTACTTTATAATCACAGTAACAATAATCAACTGATTACATTTTCTTTTATCTTTTCTTTTATGAACATTCTAATGCTTCAGATCTGTTTAAGCAATATTCAGAGGTTCAGTCTATCAGGAGGCTTTACTGTGCGGTTGGATCTTCTCAGCACAGGTGAATGCATTTCTTTAGCTTGCTCATTGTGATGCAGTACTGGAAGTGTTTCAGATGTTGACTCTGCACAGTCAGTGTCACCTGTATGTGTATTCTCTACTGTCTCTTTTGTTTTTAGCAAACTCCTCCGGTTTCTCCTCAGGATCTGACCATCTTCTGTCCTGACAGTGTAAGACCTTGGCTTCACCTCCTCCAGGACTGTGGCTCTTTTAGTCCAGGTACTGGAATCCTCAAGTCTTACTGTGTCATTATTGGAGAGTGGTTCTAGGCTTTTTGGTGCCTTGTCATAGTTCGCTTTTTGTCTCAGCTTCAGGTGCTTTTGTTTTCTTTTCAGGTACTTTCTCTTGTTTTGTGTTGCTAAGCAAGGAAGTGTGGTTTGTAATCTGCGCCCCATCAGTATTTCAGCAGGAGACACCGTGTTCTAGTGGAGAAGCACGGTAATTCAGCAGAGCTAAATAAGGATCTGATTGACTGTCCACTGCTTTCTTGAGTAGTAGTTTCACTATGTGAACTCCTTTCTCTGCCTTTCCGTTCGACTGCGGATATAATGGGCTCGATGTCACGTGTTGAAACCCATATTCCTCAGCAAACTTCTGGAAGTCCCTTCCACTGTAGCATGGCCCATTATCACTGCAAACCACCTGTGGAATGCCGTGTCTTGCAAAGATGGATTTCATGTGTGTTATCACACAAGCAGAAGATGTATTGGAAAGCAACGCAATCTCTGGGTAGTTTGACAGATAGTCTATCACCAGCAAATAGTTTCGTCCGTCCAGGAAGAATAAGTCCGTCTCAACTTTCTGCCATGGTTCATCCGGTGGCTCAGTGATGATCATTGGCTCCTTTTGTTGCTTAGCATGATGCTTCAAGCACGTATCACAGGTTGACACCATCCTGTCGATGTCTGCGTTTATTCCGGGCCAGTAGATTGCAGTTCTAGCCCTTCTTTTACATTTCTCGGCCCCAAGGTGTCCCTCGTGCAGTTTTTTTAACATCTCCTGTCGCAGTGACTGAGGGATAATGATCCTGTCTTGTCTCAGCAGAAGTCCCTTGACAACACTCAACTCTGTTCTGATGTTGTAGTACTGAGCACATTTTCCTCTAGGCCAACCTTCATTCAGATTTGTGATGACCAATTGCAGACATTTATCTTTTCCAGTCTCCACTGCAATCTGTTTGAGTTTTGTGTCTGTGACTGGAAGAGCTTCAGCTACCATGTTCACATGCTGAGTCACGTCAGCCTCTGTGGAACTTTCACATTTTCCACTCTGTTCTGCAGCTCTGGACAGAGCGTCTGCCAGAACTAGATGCTTCCCTTGTGTGTACATTAGCTCCATATCATACCTCTGCAATCGCATCATCAGTCGTTGGATTCTTGGAGACATTTGGTTCAAGTTCTTTTTAATGATGGCAATTAATGGTTTGTGATCTGTCTCTGCCACAAATGTCGGTAAGCCGTACACATAGCCGTGAAATTTCTCCAATCCATACACTAAGCCCAGGCACTCTTTTTCAATCTGTGCATAGCGACGTTCCGTCGGAGTCATCGTTCTCGAGGCATATGCGACTGGCCTCCAATTCTCTCCATCTGCCTGCAGTAGAACTGCACCCATTCCATCTTTGGAAGCATCCGTCGAGATCTTTGTCTTCTTTGTCGGGTCAAAGAACGTCAGAACAGGCTCTGTAGTGAGGAGAGTCTTCAGTCGTCCCCATTCTTGTTCATGATCAGCTGTCCATCTGAACTCGCCTTTATCGCACAACAGTTCTCTCAAATAAACAGTTTTTGAAGACAGGTTGTAGCGCGGCCACATAAGGGAAGAATATTTATATTGCAGTATATTAGTCAAGTTAATCTAATAAGCCAGCTGCTATGTTATAATTATTCTACCTGTGTTTATTGCCCGGAAAAGTGATTGAGTTCCCGTTTACTCACACGAGAGTTCTGTCGCACAGCTCCAGGGAATCCCCGTGACGTCATTCGAATCAGCTGTTTTCACTGGACTTCCGTTTAAAGGAGCGGAAAAAACCCGGCGTACAGTAGCTACTTTTCAGTGCTCAGAGATTTGCGATCGATCGCTGGATTATATCTCATCAAACTGTTCAAGACTGTGACTGGAAAATCTTCATTGTGGAATTATCAGAATTTATCAGAACTGGATTATTTGCCTTTGGGATTCCGTCACAGGACAGTGTTGCTTCACATCGAGCTCCCGGACTTGTGGGAATTAGCCGGTGAGGCCGATTCAACTACACACACACACACTCACACACACACGTACAGTACATTGTACGGGACTAATACGGACAATTTACCTGCTTAAATTACGAGGTATTTTTTGTTTTCTTGACATGAGATGTATGTATATATTTTGGTACAACTTGGTGTTTATTTTTTATGTTATTTTTTGTAAATACACTTTGGGTTAAACTGAATGGATGTTCTCCGTGAGTTCTTTTTGCTAAACATTCAGACATAACATTTAAGAAGGGTCAAGACCGTAAAGTTTTATTTGTGTATTATCACCTATAATCTAGGCTGAGCGTTACATATTGGTGGCCCGTACGGGGACCCTTTATTATTGTGTTTGTTTGTGGAGTTTCTCTTTTTTTGTTTTCAATTTGCAATATGGATGTGAATAATTCTGATGCAGTTGCAGAAGTTGTTAATACTGCTGAGGTTAATACTGATGACCCAGTTACATCTGAAAATGTACAAAATGATACTGATGCGGCAGATTTTACTGCAGGCCCATTTGTGACCAGGCGTAATCCTACTGCAGAAATAACTTCAATGATTAGCTCATTGTACATTTCTGATTCTGAACACTCCGATGATGATGAAGATGATGAGAGTTGTCTGCAAAATGTTGAGATGGTACAATCATTACAATCAGAAATAACTCAATGTAAAGTGGATTTATTGGCCCTCAATAACAAAGTACATACTTTAGAACAAGATTTCAAACAGTCAATGGACAGTACAGTAAATCGGGAAACAAGCTTCAGGCAGGCCGTAGATACTAGCTTGGCAGGGTTGGAGGATTATTTTGTAAAGGCGCTGGAAAAATTAGAAAGGGCCGTAACAGATTGTTTTCTTAGGAGAGATGCTAAATGGGAAAGTCAAATGAGAAAATTGAGGCTCACTAGCACTCCCACCCTGTAATAGTTTATGACCATATCTCGATCATATCATGATTAATACCGTTCCAAATTATTTTACGTCCTACCTGGATATATAAACAATTACGCGGTAACTAAAGAGCCTAACCTTTAGTCATGCTATTAAGAGTTAGGTGAATAGTCTCTACAAATTCGTATTTTATTATAAAGATAATATGGATTATTAGTATAATAAATTTACCCTTCGTAGTATAAATCTACCTTTTTAGGTACTCTTCAACCGTGTTCGCTCTACAACAATAACCCTATTGTAGGCTGCCTCTTTGGCTAGGCAATCAATCACTCAAAAGCATACACTGATTATTCATATATCAGAAATAATGCTTACCCTCCTGTCGTATCTTTCAGTTAGGATCTCCTTGATCCAGAGGAAAGAAGGAGGCAAGTACTCAAGAATCCAAGGTCCAGACAAGATGATTTAGAATAAATGTTTAACAATATTTATTAAAAAGAATCAAAGTTGAAAAGAACACTTGTTACAGATTACCATAGAGTACTGAACTAACAGAGAAATGCTAGCTAGGTTTAACGGCTTCTTGCTGTCCAGAGTGCAGGGGTTCTGGATTGTTGAATGCAAGGAAGAGCAATTTTTGATTTCGTCTCAGTCTCTTTTATAGTCTGAATTGAGAAATCTTCGTCATATTCATTATAAGGCACATGACTCCATGGGTCCTGTGACTACTGTCCAGTCATCAGCTCGCTCTCCGAAGATACAACAGTTCCTTTGTATTGGTGGACAAAGACCCTTGTCACTGTTCCCTCATGTGACTTGAGGAAACCAGCTATGGACAAAAACTCTTTATTCAAAATCATATTTTTAGATAGTCATGTGTTTCAACAAACCAGCTAGTTCGCTGGGAATACCCTTAGTTATAGGCCTCTTATTGTGGCCCTTTCTTCTCTGACGTCGAGTTTGAGGTATAGGTGAAGTGAGTGAAATGTCACCCGCAGATGGGCTTTGCTCAAAACCCTCGACACCCCCTCTTGACATTGATTGAGCTTCTTTAATTCTTCTAAACTTGTTTAATCTAACTCTAGGTTTTCGTTTCGGTTTACATACAAAATCTCTTACAGCAAATCTATCCAGTTTGCTTACAAAATCAGTACAGTACACGCTAGGTATAATTCGATCAAATTCGATCTCATACAGGCGATGACCAATTCCATCATTTTTACATATCATCACTTTTAATGAGTTGGCTTGATTTTGACTCATCCCTGCTTGAAGACACCAGGTTCTCAGACTCTGGATAACCTTTTGCCTTTGCCCCTGTTTGAGTGCTGGCTGCCACTGAAATTCGTGTTTGTTCCGCCAGACTTTCGGCAGTTTGTCCAGATTTAACTGGTTGACTGCGAAGATGAGTCCTCTTTCGGCCACGTCCAGGGTTAAAGGTGCCACCGCCCAGTCCCCAGGGGCCTTTGGTAAGAGGACTACCTGCCGAAACATACACACAGCTATATTTGAATTTTTGTCCAGCACTTTCGGGCTGGCTTGGGTTATCCAGGATCCAATGCCTGTAAATAATTCCTATTATTGTTTTCAAGCCTCCATTTTTCTTTTTCTTTTGGTATATCCTGGGTTCCAGGTGATACCCAGTAGCCGTATAACTGTTTCTAGGTCCAGCCTGTATCGATACAATTTCATCGATTTTACAGCACCTAAATTTCATTTCAATGCACCATGTGAGGAAGCTCTTTGACACCCAAGGTCCTTCAACATCCATTCTTTTTCCTCGTTGGGATATAGTCACTACCCCAATTTCATCCATTTTCACATTTTGTATTGCAGTACAGTTAGAACATAGATCTTGCCATTGACCCATCAAGAAACATCTTATTCTTAAACCTCCTGGAAGCATTCCACATATATCACAGTTTCTTTTAACTTCAACTACATTTTTTCCACAACTCTCATTTGAGATGCCATCCAGGAATCTTTTCCTCTTGCCAGGGGTTGTTGTATCCTTAATTACAAGTTACAAAAAGGGTTTGTCAGCTCAATATTGAGACAACATTCTTTACCAGCTTCTATCAGTTTTGTTACATAAAACCAATCGTTACTAACTATCATTATTGCTATAACACACATTATATGATCATCATAATAGTCTGCAATCACCATTATCATAAATGCAGTTGAAATTACAGTTATTTCATAGACAGTCCTTTTTGTACCTTCCATTTCTACTCTCCTGGTTGCAAGTATCATGAGATACATAATCACCAATAGTGTAGAAGAGGATGCTATATACTTTATAGATTGGAGCTCAAGATAATACTTCAGTAAATCACATGCAACAAGTATTATATTAAGTATTTCCAGTCCGATCAAGCTCCTAAGTCCAAAAATGGATTTTATCTTAGGGCCTTTCGCAACTTGTCCGATTAATATACTTGCCAGATTTAGCCTTTTTTCCAAATTAAATGAGGCTATATTACATATTGCAATAGGAATTTGCCATAATCCTTGTAACCCCATAAACATCAATATCCAGTAAAGGATCAAAATGACATTGAAGATTATAATTTGAATTTTATTTACCGGCAAGTCAGAGCAAGTTGCATTGGATTTGTTTTCCCAATTTGGTCTGGTCATTGATTCCATGGTCAGGTTTCTCAAAGTAAGCTCCTTAATCGATGTGATCAGTTCAGTTTGCTGAATTTCAGAGGAATGGGGGGATTTTTACGAGCCCTTGACTTTTTATGTTCTGTACGCTAGCCGCGGGCAGTTCCCCCTCACTCTCATTTTCTGACTCTGAGAAATCAGCTGACAGGGGAATCCTTCTATACTTGGCTTTGTTAGCTAGCTGTTTTAGCTTCCTACAATGTATGCATATTTTCACTAGTTTGATTAAAATACTTATTATTACAATTGATACTATCGTACCTCCCACACAGTACAGCACAGCTCTTATTATCTCCCATGTGTCTGTCATTATATCCCATACATTCGTGGCCACTGCCTTAATTTTTCCTCCTATATCTTGAAATGCTGTTTTCACTATTTTTCCGACCAACTTGATTAGGGTTACCTCTGAAGGGCTCCTGGTCTTTGACCAATAGTCGATCCTATGCACCCAGTGCCCACCTAAACTCTCCCCTTCTAGATAGCTATCAACCGGGTGTAGTAAATCCTTCCATTCACTTATATAATTAATATAAGGTATAATAGCACATACCTTTCTGATTTGAACTTCTCCTATCATTTGTTTTAAAATCAAGGGGGTGATTTTTATGTTCTCTCCTACCCAGAGGGCGCCTTCCATGGCTTCAAAGTTGCATGACATGTGATTCCTCTCAATAGGTCCTTTTGTCCTTCTGGCCCCATAAGACTGGAAAATGGGGGCACTAAAAGTTGCATGCTTCCAATTGTTAAATAGGTCTCCAGTGCATAAATATTTTGTCTCTACCCTATCACTCCAAAATTCTATTTTCTTCGTATCCATTCTTTGACCTACCATCAATACTTCTGTTCCTAGATCAAATTCCTTAACACACTTCATGTTATAAGCTAATCTTTTTCCTTTTAAAGATTTTACTATATTTATTTCTTGTCGTCTAGTACATGGTCCCCCGTACCAGTCTGTGACATTCCACCTTTTGTTGAAAGTTCCTTTAGTGGGTCTGATGTATATTTTACTCTGAGTCCCCCATGAGTAACTATCTGGGTCAGCTACTTTTAAATAATAACCACTTTCCCATTGGCCAATCCTCTGGGATTTATAGGAGTTTACAATCTTGTGTGAGCCCAGATACTTCATATGCACTGGCCAAATAAGATCACCTTCCTTTCTTCCAGTATGTTCATCCTTTATATCTTGATGTCTTCCGTGGTATCTTACGTAACCATTAGGTCTTTTAGTAATAGTATAGTGTTTTAAGGCTTCCCCTCCCTGCATCATGTATAGCAACAATGCACTCCTGTATTGTTGATCTATTACTTTCGTTGTCAGGTATTTTGCTATTCCTGATAATGTTATAAACTTTTCTGGAATACCTGCATTCGGGAAGTATTCTAGGGTGTATGGATGTCTATAGTTACCATTTGCTCTTTTCTTTCCCTCTAATGTGGCCTTCACGGTCCATGTAGTTCTATCTGTTTCACTACCTGTCCCTTCTGTGAAATTATAATTTTTCGTTATCCATTTATGCCACATAGTAATAGTGTCTTTTTCATATTTTTCCATAAGGGTTTGATTCCAGGGAGCTTCAGCTTTTATGGCACAATACCAAACTTTCTTCTGTGGGTTTAATTTACGAGCACACTGTTTTTTGTGATCAATAGTTGACCTGTCTTTGTTACTCGGCCAAACCATCTTCCCTAACCATGGACAACCTGGAACTTTATGGCACATAGGCGTAGCTCGAGGCTTGTTGTAGCAGTTTATCCACTCTGTGGTTTTTGCAGGAATTATTGGTTTGGTTTCATGGATTGAATGAATTATAGTTTTATCTCCGAACTCACTCATACGAATCCAACGATCTATTGGTTTTGGCCCTTGGCGTTGCGCAGCAGGTGTCAGTGGACTTGACTTTGGTGACTCCGTTTCTTCGGTCTCCTCCATATCATCTGCCACTTCTAAGTCATCTACCACTTCTAATTTACCTTGGTTTACTTCGTCTAATATTTTGACTCTTTTTATATTTGCTTTTCCTGTCTCACAATTCCATTCTAAAGTGGAGGTTGTTTTTCCATACGAATATGTCCACCATACTAGATCGAAGTTTATCACACTAATGTTTTTAGCTGCAGCTTCATCTATTTTCTGCCCTTTTAATAACTCGTGTGTTTGATTCAGTACTTCAAGTTTACTCCATTTCATTACGGTTATTCCTCTCTCCGTCGTGGGGCCATACTCTGCTACTGATTTTAGAAAACTTCCTTCATTAGTACAATTCCAGTATTCTGGATCTATGTCTGCTATCCAGTTTCTCATTACTCTAGCATTATTTTCAGAATTGTATACTTTTCCTGCTAAAATCAGAGGTGAACCTTCAACCATTATTGTTTGATTATAGCAGTAAGTTTATCTTAGTACAAGGATAGACAGTATAGATTTCCTCCGTTTCCTTTGTTCCGAATCCAGCCAATATGGATATAAGGAGAATGAAAGCCATACTTATTCCTGCCATGACTTCCTGAAATTTCTCAGTCTTTTCCTCCTGGACTCGTCTGTAGATGGATTTCAGCCGCCAGCCCTTTCCCCCTCTGGCCATATTGCTGTTGGTGAGAGAACAAAGAATTGCCTGTCTGACCCTAGAAGTGTTTTTTGCGCAGCCAGTCTTGAAGTTTTTGTTTAATGGGTTTAACTTCTGTCACCCAATTAATATTAAGACCCTGTATGGCAAATCCAATGCCCATATAACTCCTGGTACAACAGAGATTTACCATCAGTTTTTTAATCATAGATGCATCATTTTCTCCATATTTAATTTTATAACGGGCTTGCCCAGTCATGATAATTTGACTTCTGGACATCCTAGTTATGTCAGTCTCCCTTACTCCCACTTCCCATGCTCTGGTTTCCCAGTTATGTTGTTCAATTAGGAAGTTCATATTTTTAATTTCCGTAATAATCAATTGTTCGGCTGAGCTGCGTTCATACTGTCCCTGTCTTTTTACAAAGATGGTTTGCTTTGGTTCATTTAGATTATGTGAGATAACTCTTTCCCACGCATCTAAACAAGTGATTTGTCCCAGTATTTGGCCTAATACGGATCCAATCTCCAGGGTGTCTGTATAATAAGGATTACCAAGTCCTGACAATTCACAATATCGATATAGCCATGCTTGTTCATCTACTTCCATTAATTGGAGTGGATTGCTAACCCATGAGGTCATTATCTTACCCTGGGAAACACATCCCATAGCTAATTTCGATTTCCGGGTTAACCAGACTTCTTTCTTACTGACAGTCTGGATCCATTTCTGTTCTTCTAGCTTTTCACATCTCTCGCATAGTTCTAGTTTAGAATCTCTAAACGTACATGAACATTTCGAGCCTAGCAAAATAAGTTTTTCTTCACAT
This sequence comes from Rutilus rutilus, assembly GCA_021464565.1. Lineage (NCBI taxonomy): Eukaryota > Metazoa > Chordata > Actinopteri > Cypriniformes > Leuciscidae > Rutilus > Rutilus rutilus. The sequence goes on along the minus strand of JAJAQA010000006.1, from coordinate 2,053,506 downwards.
AAATTACAGGTTCGACAGACACAATTGGTTTCTCCACGTTGCATCTTTTGAATGACCCATCTTTGTTTACCTAGTCTGCAGTTTCCGCACACTGAAATCTCGCCTAAGGCGCAGTGGCCGATTCTTTTTTCCGGATTGTACCAGGAAAAAAGGTTATGTTCTCCCATGCTAGGGAGTGTTTTTAAGCTCATTTTGCTTGGTCGAGACTCATTCGGACCTTCCCAAAGTAATTCTGCCACATCTGTTGCTTCACAAATACAACAGCTTGTGAATGGTATCAATCTACTAATGGTACCATCAGGACAATTTTCATGCCATTTTTTAACTCTTAGCAGTGCATATGCTTCATTTTGGCACCTGACCCATCCTGTTTTGGATTCAATAATGGACTCAAATACTACCTTCTTCATGATTATGCCTTAATTAGGTCCCTCAAAGACCAAATCCCGTTATTTTCTAATTGTACAGTTGTGTTTGAAGTGACTTTTGTAACCGTATCCACGGTTCCAGTTTTATGTCTAAATCTTTTACCTCTGATTTTATGCAGTATTATTACTTGGTCGCCTACCTTAAATGGATTGGCGCTATAATTTTCCTGCTCAGGCTGATCTTCAATTTTGAGTTCACTCGGTTTGATTCTGTAATTTAGAAAATGTGTACATTGATCAATCAAAGTCTCCCATTCTCCCACCTGTTCGTTCTTGATGAAGAATTGTTTAATTTGTTTAACAGCGTTTTCCGCTATCCCGTTAGATTCCGGTGTGTACTTCACACTTTTAATTAATTTTACTCCGATTTTATCGCAATATTCTTCCACTTCCTTTCCCGTCAGATTTGGAGCATTGTCACCCTTAATTTTATTTGGTGGTCCTCTGAACCTTATCCATTCTCTTAGTGCTTGTACAACTACGGAACTAGTAGCTTGTTTGCATGGATAAATCTGCAAAAAGTTAGAACAACTATCTATAATTACTAGAAAATAACTGTTTTTTAGCTTCGTCATTGGGCGGAGTGGTCCAGCCCAGTCTAGAGACACTTCCTCGTTCTCTTTATTTGTTTTTATTGTTCCATAATCATTAAACCTGCTGGTCATGACTTTTCTACATTCAGGACATTTTTTCCTGATTTTCAGGTAGGTCGTTTTTAGATTTTGTATGTTAAGTCCTGTGGTTTTACAATACTTCGCCATATAGGCTAAGCTGGGATGCATTAAATCTATATGCAGTTTTTCAACAATATTATTTTCACTTGTCTTAGTGATAGCTTTAATAATTTTAGTTGTTCTAACTGTCTTATGTCTAATGTACTTATCCACCTCAGCATTACCTTTTGCAGCCGATGTAGTTTGCACTGTGTGACTGCTTTGGTGCAGCACCTGCGGTTTAACCTCCTCCAATAATATTGCTATTTCCTTCCATAAACTGTCCTGTTTTAATGGCTTTCCCTTAGCAGTACAAAAGCCATTCAGTTTCCAAGTGGCAATATATTCTGTCAGTGCTTTGTAAACATAATGACTGTCCGATACAATAATGGCTTCTTCTGTTTCTGTTGCTTTCATATGCCTTAGGGCTTCCACCACGGCTTTTACTTCAGCCAGTTGTGCTGAGTCTTCATTAGACAATTGCCCCTTTTGTCTGAACACTATTTTTCCTTTTTTCTTTTCTAATGAAGCCCCACCAAACTTCCTCATTTTCTTTAGAGCCATCTGTAAAATAACAAATATTAGCCCCTTTAGGGATTTCTGTTATTTTTTCTTTTTTGTTAAGTTTACTTTGTCCAAAGATTATTTGAGTATCCTGCAGCAATTTACTCCATTTTGCCCATGTAAATTGATGAATTTTAGGTGCTTCGCTCACTAGGTTTTTAGATTCCCTCACTAGCTGAGTGATGCCCTCACCTTTTGATTCCACAATTATTTGTTGCTCAAGGGCTAGTGTTTTTATTGGTATCAAGCATTTAGCAATACTAGCTAAGATGTCAGCTGCTGATTTTGGTTCTTGTTTCAGCTGATTAGCAGGTTTTGGGTATGACATGAACTGTATTGGATTTTTCCTATCTTTTTCATTATACAATACCAGTTCTATTTCATCCGCAGTATTTTCAACACTTACTACTAATTTTTGATCTGGTTCTCGTCTCGCTATCTTACCTGAGGTCAATGCTAAATCAATTAATTGTAGCCTAATGATTTCTAATTCATTGCTCCAATTAAATTCATTTCCTTTTGTGGCTCCATAAAGAGGTTTAGCTAGTTTAGCGTATCCTGGTATCAGATCCCTGATAAAATTCATGTGTCCCATGAAACTCTGTAAACTTTTTAGGCTTTTCGGGCTGTTTTGTCTCAAATCCTCCAATTTTTCTTTGGTAGTTTTTGAGAGTCCTCTATCCATCCCTGTCATAGCAAAGCCTAAAAAATCCACTTCCTCTTTACCTCTTTCGATCTTTTTGTAACTGGGCTTAAAACCTGCAGTTATCAATCTAGTAAACACTTCATCTAAGATTTTCAGGTGTTCACCTGGATCATCGTTTATAATTAAAAGGTCGTCAATATAAACTGTTACCGGCAAACCTGTCATTAGCGTGACGACAATAGATTGGAAAGCATTAGCGGAATTTAAATAGCCCTGCGGAAGCCTTGTGTAACAATAGGCTTTTGATCTGCAGGTAAACGCAGTTTTAGCCATACTGTTTTCAGTTAATGGAACTGTCCAGAAACCGTTGGCTAGGTCAATTTTAGTCAAAATTCTACCCTTAGGTAAACCATTTGTTACATCTTTTGCATTAATTAAGTATCTCCTGTCTGGTTCTGATACTTTATTCAAAGATTTGAAATTATTAACGACGCGGTAAGAATTATCTGGTTTAATCACGGCCTGAAGCGGTGAATTAGTGATCGGGTTTTCTATTTCTTTAATTACTCCTAGTTTTTCCAATTCTTTGATAGTTTCTTCGATTTCAGGTAAAGCTTTTTTATTAATTGGGTATTGTCTTTGTGGTTTATGCACACCTCCCTTGATTTCATACTCATATTCTTTACCTAAAAGGCCTACATCATTCTTAAATTTAGCTGCTCCTCCTTTATGTTTTTCAAGGATTTCTCTCAATTTGTTTTTATCAAGCATGGTTTCTCGCACCATTCTGTCTATTTCCCCTTTGAGGTCAACCATTTTCATCCATCTGACTGTTAATTCTTTATTAATTTTACCTACAATTTTAGTTGCATCCTGTAATGTCATCAGATTCTCTGATTGATTAGGAATAATGGCTATGTCTTTCCACATATACCAGTCAGTATCAATTGGACCTTGAGCTTTATTAAAACTGTATACCCTCATCATGCCTTTTTGTTTAATGGCATCCTCAGGTAAGTCAGTAAGGCAACTGATCTCAGCACCTGTATCGAGAATGAAGGTCCAACCATTGTAATCTATATAAAAGAAACCTTCATGTTCTTTAACTAGATCAGATTGGATGGTCGCTTTTCCTTCAGGGAAGTCCTATTTTTGTGCTTTTTCAAGCTTGTTGTTTCTCACATATTTAGGTTTAGTTTGTCCAGTACTGTATGATTTTTCTACAGTTGCTTTTTGTTTGGCTCTCTGTTCTCTGATTTTGTTTTGTTGTTCTGGAGTCAACCTGTCCCATTCTTCTTTGGAGACATATGTGGAGCTAGTTTGCTTACTGGCATTCTTAACAAATGGTGGCCTTTGTTCCAAGTTAGGCTTTCTCTGCACTCCTCTGCTCTGAGATCTGCCTCTTCTCTGGAAGTCATTAGGTCTGAACTGGTCCCTTTGTTCCCTGAAACTTTTGGGCTGCGCTGCATATTTAGGCCCTTGTTGAGCATAATGGCCTTGGGCTTTGAGTCTCTCAGACCGTCTCAGACCTTGCTTTTTACTTTCTCCTTGGTAATTAGAATCTTGATTACCTTTTTTCTCTGCCTCATGTTTGGACCTCCTATCATACCTTACCGCAAAAGTCTGTAATTCCTCCCATTTAGTCTCATGTCCACAAAATTTCAAGTGTTGGAGACCTGGAAGATCTTTTTCAAACTGCATTAATTCTTCCACAGTTTGCGCTGGGTCCTTTCCGTCATGAGCTCTATTTTTGCAAAATATCAAAAGTCCTGTGCTTTTTATTTCTCTCAGTCTTTTGTCATACGTTTCTTTTTTAGTTTCCCCTGAAATGTTTCTCTTGTGTAAGGAAACATCATTAATTCTTATATTTAAACTCAATAGCTGATTAATCATCAGCTCTATATCCTCATCATGAATATTAAGGCTCTTGCCTAGGTCCACTATTTTTTGACAACTTCTCATGTTATCTTTTGGATCTAGTTTCATTCCATTGAACATCCCTATTTCCGTGGCTGTTATTGTATGTTTAGTTCTGGCCCTATTTCTGCTTTCATGCCTCTGATCATAATCATCTTCCAAGCAAACAGACTCACTGGACACAGATTCGTCATAATAGTCACATTGTTCTCTATAAGCCCCCCTCATCTGAGGGCTTCTTTCTTCTTGTTTTATTTTCATCACAGAGGAGGCTGCTATCTCGGCTAAATCTATGCCTAGACCCCCTCTGGGCCTATGCTTTTCCTTTTCTTTCTCATAGTATAGGTTATCATCTCCTGTTATTTTATTCCTTGTTGAAATTTCAGCTAATGGTCTCCTATAATATATAGGGTTTTTTGATTCATTTAAAACTTCTCTTCTGAGTTCAAATATATCACCCATAATGGGGTCTCTTCCACTTCTTCCTCTGTTCTCTGACAGGGTCAAGCGGAGTAATAAAGACAGAGCTTTTTGACAGGAGTCTTTTTGTTCTGCAATCATATCCTGCTTAGCTTTTATGCTTGTGTCAGGCATATCCAAAATTTCATCAGATGTTGGGCCTGTCGCAGCTAGGAAAATTCTCTGCATGTATTCGGGCTCTTCTCTTTTGATTTTTTCTTTCAGATTATGCCCTGGTTTCGTTAGAGTTTTTCTTCCTGCTAGATCTATATGTTCCCGAGCATAACTACTACTCTTTCTCTCCCGAGACAATGGTCTAGAATTTTTTAGATTAACTCTACTTCTTTGTGGAATCGGTTCATCCCACTGATACACTACACTTTCTTCACCATCCCACTCAGTTTCTTCACCCTCGGTGGTTGTATCCCCACCTCTATTTTTAATGTGGACAGTTTTATTCATACTATTTAAAGTATGAACTAATTCATTTGCCAACGGTATGTATTGAAGGCCAGGACTAGGTTCCTGAAAGTCCAATCTTTTTTGAGCGCTAGGGCCAGGTTTTTCTACATCAGAAAAATAAATTTCTGTATCATGAGAATCCCTGCGCTTTCTCTGAGGCATCACTGTACCATCATACATCACTCTTGTCTTACCATAGTATACCTCTATACTAGGGTCTGTGGTTGGCTTATATGTTACTTCCAAACCAAGATCAAAATAAACTTTAATTTTGTCTCCTTTCAACCTAGTGCCATTAATTCTTTCGATTATAGCCCTCACATCTGCTGCTGAAGTGCAGATGAATTCCTGTCCATTATTTATCTCATAGTCTCCTATATACCATTCTTCATTTTTTTCTTTAGCAGCTTTTTGCCTTTGGAAATTATCACATTTAGTTATAGTGATTTGGTATACGGATGCTTGTTGAGGAGCTGGACATACATTTAAATCATTTGGTAGTTGAGCCATTTTTTTAGTCATTTGGGTCTTTTTTATTGGAAATGCAGACTAGGAAAACTGTCTCCCTTTATTAAGGAATTCTCTCTTTGTTTTACAGATACTCACTGGTTCTGCCGCGCGGTTTCGCTTTTTCTTTTTAATAGAGCGTCCTCTATTTTATTTGCGAATTTTCTTCTGGGTCACTCAAGTGATTGATTTAATATCTATTTTTGCTCCGGGTTTTATTATATTAAAGACCGACGAGCCCCCATGTAATAGTTTATGATCATATCTCGATCATATATCATGATTAATACCGTTCCAAATTATTTTACGTCCTACCTGGATATATAAATAATCCCGCGGTAACTAAAGAGCCTAACCTTTAGTCATGCTATTAAGAGTTAGGTGAATAGTCTCTACAAACTCGTATTTTATTATAAAGATAATAAGGATTATAAATATAATAAACTTACCCTTCGTAGTATAAATCTACCTTTTTAGGTACTCTTCAACCGTGTTCGCTCTACAACAATAACCCTATTGTAAGCTGCCTCTTTGGCTAGGCAATCAATCATTAAAAAACACACTGATTATTCATATATCAGAAATAATGCTTACCCTCCTGTCGTGTCCTTTATGTGGCAAAAGGGCGGTATTACAGGTAGAAAGAATTTCGACTACGCCACCCGGGGAATTTCGCCCCGGGAAATATGGACAACACTCAAGTTACTATTACTAGGTCACTCAGGTTCGATTCTCTAATAAAGGTAGGCAGAGACGTGGATATGAAAATATACAAAAATTTTATTTATACAAAGTTTAATTTAAAGCAGCAGGGTAATTACGTAAAAAAAAAGGCAACCTGGAGCTATACTGACAAGGTTTTGAGTTACAAACACATTCAAGTAAACTAAAACACATTGGAATAAACACACACTCTTTCCATACTAATACACTGGTTACACAGACACAATAGAAAAAAAAGACACAGACTAACAGGGCTGAGGCAAACCACGGGAGGAGGGATCACTAAACTTAATTTGCCAAAAGCACACTCACACACACAGCAAAGACTTCAAAAGTGTCACGGCAAACATTCGAAGGAAGCACCACCACCACAAGAGATCCTCCACCTGTGGAACCTCAGCACCTGAAACAAAATAACAAAAAAGCAATGCACTAAAGCCCAGTTGAATGATGTTTAGGGTACGGTCATGAGCAGATCTATCACCATTAGTAAACCATCACGAATAACATACAAAGGTGTAAACAAAGACCATAAATAAATAAATAAATAAACTCAATTCACGCAATGAGCTCACAAGCAGATAGTTTGGTGTTCCATTTTTGACACCAAATGTTAACCTCAAAAGTTCAATAAAAGAAACATTAAATCAACAAATAATAAATAAAACCAGACAGCAACGGTCCCCCTCATCAGTGGGGTGACGATCTTCTCACAGATGGCAAAAAGTTTGTATTGCACACGGTAGCGACAGTGGAGCAGGAAAATACGATGCGCTCTTAATCTGGCAGCAAGGAATCGACGGGGCTGTAATAGCTTTTTATAGCACCAGCAGGAAGAACAAGATCGCCGGACGAGAGGGAAAATCCTAAGCCAAATACAAAGAAACACTAAGATTTATGCCTCAATGGCTAAACTTTCAGCTCGTAACTACATGCGCAATAACACTTACCGGAAGTAGACGATGCAGTCGCACAATGTACTTGTCCTTTCACAGGCACGGGTACTCAAATCATGCAATCCGCTGTTCAGATAGACTACAGGGACACTGCACATAACTCAACACAATCAGCCGATCCTAAACCCCCAAATAAAGACAAACAATACGCTTTCCATCAACAGTTCACACCTACCTGAAAGGCGAGCAGCCAGCAAATGCAACCACTGCGACAAACCGAAGGAAAACCGGAGAAGACAGACAAGCTAAACACAACACTAATAATTAGTCCCCTACATACAAACAAACTAAAAACAGAAGTTGCTATATGCTAACACACATACCTACAGCCACTGTAAACACTGGAAGGAGGCGGAGTCGAACGTGACGCATCCCGGGCTACAGCCAACCAGCTCTTAAATAGGGTGGATTACCTGCTGATAGGTGCTCACTAATGTCCATCACCTCATTCATCCGGTTACATTTAGTTAGGATCTCCCTGGTCCAGAGGAAAGAAGGAGGCAAGTACTCAAGAATCCAAGGTCCAGACAAGATGATTTAGAATAAATGTTTAACAATATTTATTAAAAAGAATCAAAATTGAAAAGAACACTTGTTACAGATTACCATAGAGTACTGAACTAACAGAGAAATGCTAGCTAGGCTTAACAGCTTCTTGCTGTCCAGAGTGCAGGGGTTCTGGATTGTTGATTGCAAGGAAGAGCAATTTGATTTCGTCTTAGTCTCTTTTTATAGTCCGAATTGAGAAATCTTCGTCATATTCACTATAAGGCACATGACTGCATGGGTCCTGTGACTACTGTCCAGTCATCAGCTCGCTCTCCGAAGATACAACAGTTCCTTTGTATTGGTGGACAAAGACCCTTGTCACTGTTCCCTCATGTGACTTGAGAAAACCAGCTATGGACAAAAACTCTTTATTCAAAATCATATTTTTAGATAGTCATGTGTTTTAACAAACCAGCTAGTTCGCTGGGAATACCCTTAGTTATAGGCCTCTTATTGTGACCCTTCCTTCTCTGACATCGAGTTTGAGGTGTAGGTGAAGTGAGTGAAATGTCACCCGCAGATGGGCTTTGCTCAAAACCCTTAACACTTTAAATAATTTTTATTGTGTTTTATTAGTGACAAATTTGGGGAGAGGATAAATATTCCAAAACTGAAAATACAGTATGAGAATTAACTGCACAATTACTAGACATGTTTTCCTTGGCTATTATAGGCCAATTTGCAAGCACAATATGTGGAAAAATAAAAAAGAATTGAGATGCTTCCAACTGTTGCTCTTGCATTCTTGTGGCTCAGTGACTCACCTGAATGAATGGCTCATTAAGTATGCGGTCCTCAGGTGTGAACCACTAAATATGCATGATCGTCGACGCCCACTCGAATATTGCCTTTCCAAACAGAAAGTGCTTTGCAAAATTCAAATCAATGTATTGTGTTATGTGAAGGATTAGGCAGGGTGATTTTCACATCATTTTGAAGAAAAAACACTAGGCAATGACATCCATTAGACAAAAGTCTTATTGCCACATATTTAGTGTGTGTTTTGTGGTCTTATTTCAGAAACTTTAGTTTTTAGTTTTTTCAATAACCACGCATAAACATTATTCTCTCAAAAATGCAGACATGTACATTCTTGTTGCTCACATGTTATGGTAGCCCTGTTTGTGCTAAATAGTGTGTAATTTTTTTTTGCCATTACTATGTTTATAAGCAACTGAAAAAAGCACAAATGTCAGGGCATGTCAGAACATCTCAAGGAACCCAAAAACACCTCAGACCCCAGAGGGTTAACATAGTAGGATGTCCTGTTACTTCATCCTCTACAGTAAAAGACCTGGGTGTTATATTAGACTGCAACCTGTCTTTTGAAAATCATATTTCATATGTTACAAGAACAGCCTTTTTCCACCTTAGAAACATTGCTAAGCTACGTAATATGCTATCTGTTTCTGATGCAGAAAAGTTAGTTCATGCATTCATGACTTCGAGACTAGATTACTGTAATGCGTTATTAGCCGGTTGTCCTGCATCCTCAATAAACAAGCTACAGTTAGTCCAAAATGCCGCCGCTAGAGTTCTTACTAGATCAAGAAAATATGATCATATAACACCGATTTTATCATCACTACATTGGTTACCTATAAAGTCCCGTATTAATTACAAGGTATTGCTACTGACTTATAAAGCCCTAAACGGCTTAGCTCCAGTCTATTTAACGGATCTTCTATCGCCCTATAATCCATCGCGCTCTTTAAGATCACTAAATTCGAGATCCACCAAAGGAGGGAGAGCATTTTCACATTTAGCACCAAAACTCTGGAATAGTGTAGCAACAATGGGTTGTACATTAATATTAATATTAGCTCAAATTATCTATAGGGAATTTTAATAATCATGAATATGATTAATATTTTGCATATTACAGTTATATTAATTTATCGCAGCTGAACTAGATTGATATATGAATGATTACCATAACGGGTTATGATTCGTCATTAATACATCAAGTCTTATTTCAGCTCGAAGTTATGGGATAACTTTAATGGAATTAAATTAATCAAACAATCTGTTTGTCCAGCAAACATTACATGTAGGATTAACTTAACTCTCAAGGAAAATTATCCTTCTTACAAACACAAGAAAGAGTATCTTTTCCAGGCCTTAAAAAAACAACTCTCTGTGTTTGTAAAATTAGGTTACTTAAATCGTACCAAGATAAAGCATATAGCTAGATCGAACATTTCAGTGACTTCGTTACATGGGCAATTAAAACAGAGTCAGTCAAGGACATATGGAATTTAATAATTGGACTAATACATCGAACTAAGGAATATATCAAACTACACGTTACACACGGATTATATGTCTATGTACATAAAATACAGTTAAACAATACAAGACAACGAATAACAGTGAGAGAGAGGATAAAATGATCAGAATTAGAGAAAGATATGAATGACAGAAAAGGATGAGAGAGAGAGAGAGAGAGGGATAAGAGATGAGATCGGAAGTGAAAGCAAAAATCTGCGATCAGAGATCGCAGTAGGCTATGGCAAAAATCACAGACAGTGACCCTTAAGAGACAACAAAGAAATCACATTTAGAAGTTCAATTCAATAATCGATACTTGCATATGGTTCTCTTTGTATGAGGAAGGAAGGCAGAGTCCTGCGTGTGTCTTTAAAAGCAGCGTGAGTTGTCTGAGGGGAGGCGTGCGCGTGCTGTGTCTTCCATGCGAGCGCTGCCCCGGGAAATTCAAAGAGTCTCTTTCTTTGAGGTGAAGTTGCCAGGAATGATTCAGGCTAAGTTCATTCAGCTCGTGAATGAACAGAGGCGAATAGGAAAACTAAACTAGACTATAAAAAGAAATAAAAGAGAAGAAAAGAGAAGCAGGCGAGATTTCTCAAGGAGGAAGAAGAGGAGGCGGTCAGAGCGATCGATGGGAGCAAGAGAAGAGAAGAGCATTAATGAGAGAAGGTTTGGGCTTTTTATCAGTGTCCCGTGTACGCCTCCTTTTTCGTGCAGGACGAATCAGCAGCAGGAAGATTGTCTTGGTGTGTTAATGCTGCCCGACCCTCGTGTGGAATCACGAGGGAGCAAAATATGATATTATACTCGGGGGATTAAAACGCATGGAACCATAACGTTTATCACAGTCTCTTATCAAAAATCTCCTTCGTCGTGCAAAGGGGATTAAAACAATACTATGGACGAATATTGACAAAGATAGCAACATAGAGATACATTATTTTGGTTGAACAAAGGCACTTTAAAATGACCTTACTGTAATCCAAAAACACAACTATTCTAATATCACACTGGTGAACATGCAAATCATCCGGAACACTCTTTAAAAATGAAATTTTACTAGGGGAAGTCCAAATATGGCAAAGTGTGTGTCTGTGTGTATCTGTGAGGTCGCGTCGGTTGCATCTCGTGGTGCATACCACGTGAGGGGTTGGGGGTTTTAATCTGAAGATGGCACTCAGCAAAGACAAAGGTAGTTCTGTGGCACGGTCACTTAACAGCCTGAGGCGTTGTAGAATTGATGCTGAGGGAAGCAGATAGTTCTGGAGAACTGAAAGGAGCCAGTCTTTTAATTTGCCTTCAGTACACAAAGAACAAACGTTAGACATAGCAAAAGGGGTGTTGTCGCAGCACGTGATAGTTTGAGCAACAACAGGGGCCTGTTCGTTGTTTCATTAAGTCGTGGTAAACATTAACCAGCGGTCTGGCTTGCAAACTTGGAGACATGCTACCAAGCCACATTATTCAAAGGTATATGCTCATATGTGTTTTAGCAGGAGAGAAACAATCAGGATTCACTAATTCAGAACATCTGGCCGGACGGACTGTCAGTGTCGTTACAATAGTCTTCCGGATACTGTTCGTTGCTCAGACTCGCTCTCCCAGTTTAAAACTAGATTAAAGACGCATCTCTTCAGCCAGGCATTCATATAATACTTTTAATCTTACAGTTAAATCCGGCCTCTAGTTTATAAACGCCAGAGGAGAACTGGCCCCCGACTGAGCCCGGGTTCTCCCAAGGTTTTTTTTTCTCCATTAGGTCACCTGATGGAGTTTTTCGGTTCCTTGCCACTGTTGCCTTTGGCTTGCTCAGTTGGGGATCTTTGGGGATATTTAATTTAATTAATCAATCAACGATACTATTGATCAGCATTACCAAACGTAGACGTTCCACTAGAAACAAACATTGATGTATTGTTCTAATTTATTGCTGTGAAGCTGCTTTGATACAGCCTGTGTTGTGAAAAGCGCTATGTAAATAAACTTGACTTGACTTTAATTACAACCATTTAAGTTCGAAATGTGCATTTTCATGTCTACTCAAAAAAAGGGGGGTGACAGTGAACAGGTTAAATAAAGGTTATATATAAATAAGCATTTCCTAAGTTGTAAAAGCTTTTGTTGGAAAAGATATAGTCAAAGAATCAATTTTTAGTGTTGATCCTTCTTCTTCATAACCTCTTCAATTCATCAGCTTCTGGGTCAAATCCTGACTGAAGGTGATCCATTCTTGCCTTATTATTAGTGCGGACATGATCACAATTTGTCCACTCGCCTTTTGAGGATTAACCATAGGTTCTCTATGAGATTAAAGCCACCCAGCAGATGTTGAAAAGACAAATAAAACAGGTCAAATATGCAAATCAAACTGATGTCGAAAACTCGACGTCCGTTTGACATCCACACACTGATGTCTTCTTGACCACCATAATAACAACACAAAAGTAATGAAATGTAAGATAAGTTTTATTCATCAAGCTTATAATTTCAGAGATACAAATTTAATAATAGCTAAAAAGCTGACATCTCAGTTCATTTCGATCTTACAAATCTCTGTTATGATCAATGAAGCTGACTGCACAATGAATCTTTCATAATGTCTGCACTTTGTTTGTTATAATCAGAAGATTTGCCAACATGCAGAATTCAGCACTGAACAAAAACTCAGTTTTGAGCGATGAGTGGATTCAATCTTAAATGCTTCTGATTGGCCATTGCGTTCAATAAATCAATGTTACAAAATATGTTATAAATAGAAATTCTGCTTGTAAATCGTTTTTTAAAATTTTTTAATTTAGTTTTAGTTCTAATAATAATAATAATAATACATTTTATTTATGGCGCCTTTCTGGACACTCAAGGTCACCTCACAAAACATAGTACAATACATTTATAAAGCAATGAAATTGTAAAAAAAAAACAATAATTACAGAGCATAAAATCAGGGTACATAACTAAAAACAAAATTAAGAACGGTTTGATCATGTGTGATGTGCCAGCTTAAAGAGATGAGTTTTTAGGCGGGATTTAAAAATAGAAAGTGAGTCAATATTACGGATATCTGGTGGAAGAGAGTTCCAGAGACGAGGGGCTGAGCGACTGAAGGCTCTAAACCCCATGGTGGTCAAACGAGCAGAAGGTACAGTAAGATGTATAGAAGAAGAGGACCTAAGAGTCCGGGTCGGTGTGTTAATGTGAAGTAGGTCGGTGAGGTACAAAGGTGCAAGATTATGGATAGCCTTAAAGGCCAGAAGTAAAATCTTAAAATCAATGCGGTATTTAACCGGGAGCCAGTGCAGCTGCTGAAGCACAGGAGTAATATGGTTAATGAAAGGAGTTCGGGTGATAATTCGGGCAGCAGAGTTCTGAACCAGTTGAAGTTTATGTAAAGTTTTGAAAGGAAGACCAACAAGAAGGGAATTGCAATAATCAATACGGGATGTGACCAGTGTATGAACAAGAATTGCTGTACTAGTGAGTGAAAGAGACGGTCTGAGGCGATTGATGTTACGTAAGTGAAAGTATGCAGATCGAGTGACGTTATTAATGTGAGCTTGAAAAGAAAGTGTGCTATCTAGGATCACACCCAGACTCTTAACCTGAGGGGAAGGAGAAACTGTGGAATTGTCAATAATAAGAGAAAAACTGTCAGATTTAGTCAATGTTGATTTAGTGCCAATGAGGAGAACCTCAGTTTTGTCACTGTTTAGTTTCAGAAAATTGCAAGAGAACCAGGATTTGATTTCTATTAGGCAATCGGAAAGGGAACTGGGAGGGAGAGATGTGGTAGGTTTAGTGGACATGTAGAGCTGGGTGTCATCCGCATAGCAATGAAAACTAATGTTATATTTGCGAAAGATATGACCAAGTGGCAGCAAATAGATGATAAACAGAAGGGGCCCCAGGACAGAGCCCTGGGGAACACCAGAAGTGACAGGGGATAATTCGGATTTGAAATGTTTAAGCTGGATAAACTGAGTGCGACCAGAAAGATATGATTTAAACCACTCCAAGGGTGTATCAGTGAAACCAATAGAGACTAATCTGTCAATGAGAATATTATGAGAAATGGTGTCAAAAGCTGCACTTAGATCAAGGAGAATAAGTATAGTGAGTAGTCCAGAATCAGCTGCCATTAATAGATCATTGGTGATTTTCAACAGAGCTGTTTCTGTACTATGACAGGAACGAAAACCAGATTGAAATTGTTCATAAAGTTTATTGTCAGACATGTGTGCATTAACCTGATGTGCGATTGTTTTTTCTAAAATTTTGGAAAGGAAGGGTAAATTAGAAATTGGTCGGAAGTTATTGAAATTGTTGGGGTCTGCACCAGGTTTCTTGAGTATAGGAGTTATTGCAGCTGATTTTAAAGATGAAGGAATAATACCAGAGGTGAGAGAGGAATGTATAATATTAGTAATTCTAAAAGAAAGAGAGGGTAAACAGGCTTTTACTAAGATGGTAGGAAGAGGATCAAGTGCACAAGTGATTGATTTCGATTTTCTAATAATGCCTAATACTTCAGCAGCAGAAGGAAGCGTAAAACTTGAAAATGGGCAAGAAGGTGTTGTCAAGGAAGCTGAAAAAGACAGACTGTGAGAAGTATTAGTATTCAGTTGCTGATGAATCGTTTGTACTTTGGAATTAAAAAATGACATTAAAGAATTACAATAAGCAGATGAATATAGATGAGACATAGTAGAGTCTGGTGCTCGTAGTATGTTGTTGACCATGGAGAACAGGGTTCTGGAGTTACCTTCCCCTGTGCTGATTATATCTGCATAATAGTTGGATTTGGCCGTAGAAATAGAATCTTTATAATGGAAAATATGGTTTTTGTACATTTCTTGGTGCACAACAAGTCCAGTTTTCTTATAAAGTCGTTCCAGGCGACGGCCCTTTGCCTTGAGTGTGCGTAGTTCTGATGTAAACCATGGGGCAGAATGTGTGAAGGAAACAATGCGGGTTTTTAAAGGAGCCAGAGAATTTAAAATATTTTGTAGGCCATCATTATAATGTGAAACCAATTCATCAGGGTTAGCTAAGCAGTTTATACTGGGTAGGCAGTCAATTTCAGTAAGGAGAGTATTTAGATCAATGCCCTTAATATTTCTAAATGAAATGACACGTGGCAGTTTTATTTTAGACAGTGTTAAGTTAACTTTAAAAGAGATTAACATATGATCCGAAATGGCAAGGTCTGCCGCAGTGCAACCATGAGGCGTAATACCAGAACAGCAAACCAAGTCCAACACATGTCCTTTAGAGTGAGTAGCAAAGTCAATATATTGCACCAGTCCAAAACTGTCCAGGCAAGATGTAAATTCTCTTGTGTATGCATTAGTGGTATTGTCCATGTGTATATTAAAATCCCCCAGTAGTATAACATTAGGGGAAAGTGAACAAATAAATGTAAGAAAAGCAGCAAATTCATTCATAAAGTCAGTATTGGGCTTAGGTGGGCGATAGACCGTTGCTACTATAGTTGGAGTAGGGCCATTCAGTTGAAGAGCGATGGATTCAAATGAACCGCAAGAAGGCACAGAAACGGGTGAGATTTTCCACTTTTCGCGATGTATTACAGCTAGACCTCCCCCTCTGCCTGAGTCACGTGGTTTACAGGTGTAAACAAACCCAGGGGGAGTAGATTCGTTGAGCTGTGAAAAGTCATTAGGTTGTTGCCATGTTTCAGTCAGACACATAAAATCAAACTTACGATCGCTTAGCAGATCCTGAAGAAGAGGACCCTTGTTTGTTAGAGAGCGGATGTTGAACAGTCCAAAGCTGACGTTGTTGTTGTCATGCTGAACTTTGACGTTAGCCGAGCCGGCTAGGCTGGCGATGACACTGTGGTCAACTTTCCGTGTGGAGTTCTTGGGAGGATGACGAGTAGTGGACCAGATGGATTGTATTGCTTTGGAGTCGTCAATGTGATAGTTTCGTCGAGATCCGCGATGGATATACTTCCGACGAGTATGACGATAGGTATGAGGAGCATAATCCAGACGATGCTGCGCCGATGGTGGATCAAACAAGTGATAGCTTATCTGCATAAGTTCAGCTGCAGTGTACTGGAGTATCGCTTTCGTTGGCGCAAGGAGGAAAAACAGTGCCGTCCAAAAGAGCACAGACCATACAAGCATCCCGTTGATCCACATTGTTGCCGGTGTTGATGGAGGTAAGCCAAACAAGCAAAGAATAGTCCAAATTGTATGGCAATGTAGGTAGATCAGACTATGACGTCAAATGTTAGTTAAAAACAGCGTGAGATTAGGCCAGAGTGCATTAGTTAAAAGAACCAAAACAATATAAAAGGGTCCAGAGAGCAGCGGCAGCCAACCGCGCCAGCGTACACTCTCTGACTAATTTCTTGTTGCTTTTGTGCAACAGATGAATAACAATTTATTTGTTTTTAGATCATTGTGTTCGTATCATTTCAGAACTAAGCTAAAGTATAGAAAATGTCCTAACGGATTAACAAAAAAAGGAACATTAAAAGTAATATATATAGAGAGTATATAAAAGATTATACATATATATTTAATGGTTATACACAATCCTTAGCCTGTCAACATTACTTGCCTGTTTTTTTATTCATGCAAAATGAATAACTAGCATCAGTGAAAGTGAAATTAAGAGAGCATCCAATAGAGCATCTAGATTACAATCTGCTAATTTGTGATACATAACATTCATGTAACAAGCCGTAAAAATCATGCCGGTATGTATTGTACATCATATGAAGAAAGATGATGAAGACCATTTTTAAGCTAAAGTATTTTTAAGTATAATAAAAATGCATGCAGAGTATATTACCACAAAACCAAATGTTTTTGTTTATAGTAGTAGTAATTGTTGATAAAAGGTTAAAAGTCGTACTTCAATGCAGTGCTTCCTTTTACTTGAGCAGATTTTTGATCTTACTGACCAGGATCGCTGGCTCATAGGATGATGCGTTTTGTGATATTCCCTGATCAACTTTACAAACGATCTCTGCCTTCTTCCTGACCTCCATTAAAGACTGAATGCGATCTTGAAATCCAGGCTTGGCTTCTTGTTTCTCAGACGCGATCATCAGATCAATGTAGTCCGGGGTGGACAGAGGATTGGGCTTGAGGGCGATTTCCTGCAGACGCTCCAAGGACTTTTTAGATTCTATGATTAGTCTGATCACATTATCCTGGACTTCCTGAAACTCCTTTTCAAGCTCTTCAAAGATCTTTTCTTTTGACATGACCTGTCCATGTGCAGCCTCATATCGCCTTTTTAAATCCTGATAGGTTCCCTTTCTCTTTTCTTTGACATAAGTCCATTTGTATTTCTGATTAAAGTGCACATTCCAGGCACACTTTCCAGGACAGACCCGACACACTCCAGCTTTCATAGCACTGCACTTATGTTTATCACGGTCTTTTGCAATTTTGCATTTACCATGACATGTGTAGTGACACTTCTGGCAGTTGGTTAAGTAGCAGCCATTGGTGTTTTTGATCTGTTTTGGGACATTTACTCGGAATTCGTATTCAAAATTCTTGTTTGCATCCATATCAGCCTTATGTTGCTGCAGAGCAGCTCTTGTCTTCTTGATTTCATCCAGTTTTGTCAGACGAGCATTGATTTGGGGCTGAAGGCCTTCCACAAGCACTTCTAGCTGCTGGCGCTCTTTCAGGACTTCCCGTGTCTGAGACAAGCTCTTGGTTTCCATCGTGTTAAGGGATGTGAGAAACTTTTTCAAGCTAGAAAATCCCAGATTCCAGAACATTTGGTCAAAGTTTCCACAGCCAAACTCCTCATCCTTTGCAGATTTCCTATTGGAAGCAAACAGAGCAGAGTTGTTGAACTTGAAGTGAAGTGGCTCTCCAGACTCATTGGTAGAATAGGGAACCCCAGAGGCTTTGATGGCCTCGAGAACAGGAGGTGTTTGCCCATCTGCAAAGGTGACCATCATAAGGATGTTTTCAGCAATATCCTTCCCAAATATGGAAAGAATGGAGTCAAAGATGTATTTCTGTGTGTGCGTCAGGCGGGCAAGTGAAGCCTGTACTACAAAACACACGGCATCAATGCGGTCGATCCCTCCTGGATCAGAAAAGAACTTCTGAATCTGCTTTGTGATTTCCCGGTCACGTGAAATTCCTTTGGTATCACCGAAGCCTGGTGTGTCCACAATGGTCAGAGAATACGGGACCCGGTCATCATCAATGTGATTGATTTGATATGCCGTGATCACCGAAGTTTGACTTTCAGCCGGGGACTTCTGCTCCACTTCATCTATCAGCACAAACCGGAAGTCATCTTCCCATTGCACTCCCAGGATGTAGTTGATCATGCTGTTAATCAAAATGGTTTTTCCTGCACCTGTGGCTCCGACCATCATGATGGTCTTGTTCTCTTTAGTGACGTTATTTCCAAAAGTTCTTCTTCTGCAGAATCCATCTCTATTCTGCGATATTTCATCCAGGTCGAGTTTAAACATGGGCGGGTTTTCATTGCTTTTATCTCGTATTTTTTTGCTCCATCTGTTCTTTATAACATCTGCAACTCTAAATCCCTTATCATTACTTAGGTCTTTTGTCATGTTTCTGCTGCTTGAGTTTTCTCTTGAAATTTTTTGGTTGTTTTTATCCGCTGACTTTCCCACCTCTGTTGGATAAAGGAAAATGAAATACTTGTTTGTACAATAATTTATAAAAAAAAGTATACAAAAGAAGTATAACTCTGTGCAATATCACTAAAATGATCATCTTTCAGTAATTAAATAATTTTCAAGTTGACATGTAGAGTATTTGCTATTCTATTCTATTCTATTATATTATTATATTCCTATCAGTCAGTCACTTTCAATGTGTGGATTCATACATACTCTCTAGTGAGATTCATATTAGTCGGTCTACGACATACGTCTCCATATACCCTCCATAAGCCTACAGCCTACATAGCCTGGAGTTAAGAAGTGCGCCACACGATCGAGTCACGGCCCTGGTGCAGCACTAAAGGCCTAATGGATCCGCCGTGAGGTATGTAAACGTATTTATTACAATTTATTTTTATTTATTTTTTCAAAATGTTCGATACTTTCTGACAGAAACACGTTTTGTCGTAGCTGTTACGTTATGTGTGTGTACTACTAACGTCAATGACTGTGGCGAACGTGGTGTTGGACTGAGTTGCTGTTAGCCTGTTTAGTGAGGTTTTTTTTCCCCTCGATTAAACGAGCTAACATTAGATAACCGTCTTTCACACCATGTTTCTGAAAATTAGTTTTTTTGCCGTCAAATTGAAATGGTGACTCAACTCAAGAAACCTTCTGTTGAGCTTCCATACGTTAATGCCGACGAGGTAATACACTTATACAGCCATGGAACTTTATGTCTGTCATATAGCCTGTTTTACAGACGTCCTAACTGCAGTGTCTACCCTGGATAATAAGATTTGAGCCGTGAAAGTGTAACGTTTGGCCTGCAACGAGTTTGAATTGTAATAAACGGTTTAGACTCGTGACCCATTAAAAACTGCGTGGTTTTCAGCTTAAACTTTTTTTTTCTTTTTTTGCATTTTCAATCACACCAACATATAACAGCTAACATAAATTACAAAAATTATATGAATTATTGATTATTTACCAAAAAGTCTGCTAAAAACACTTAATACACAGTTATTTCTTAATGTAATTGATTATGAAAGCTCACGAATTCATGCTTTGTGAATGCTGTTCATAAATTTTACATTAAAAAAAAATCATGATGCGTGTAATAACCAGTGTTGGGGGTAACTCATTACAAGTAACTTGAGTTACGTAATCAGATTACTTTTTCAAGTAACTAGTAAAGTAATGCATTACTTTTTCAATTTGCAATAAAATATCTAATTAATAAATAATCACTGGGTGATTTCCTAGGCAGATATTGACTTGGCACTATATTAGGGGGAAGCACAGGCGAAGCACTGCTGCTTAGGCGAAGCACTGTTTCTTGGGCGCAGAGATATCACGCAACACATGAAATGTCAACATACCGGCATGAATAGTAGCTGGCTATTTTTCCTACAGTACATGAATGGCAATGAACATGGCTAATTTTGTGAGAGACGAGTCTAGAGGGTGACTTCTCAGACAGTCAAGAACCATACCTGAGTTTTGAGAAGAGGAGCTGCGTGCTTTGGAAATAGAACGACAGGAGATTGAGATCGCTCAACAGCCTGAGGACGTGAGGATGAGAGCCAACACGAACTGGTGGTGTGAATCTGGGGGAATATGCCAATCTATCCCGACCGAAATAG
This sequence comes from Rutilus rutilus, assembly GCA_021464565.1. Lineage (NCBI taxonomy): Eukaryota > Metazoa > Chordata > Actinopteri > Cypriniformes > Leuciscidae > Rutilus > Rutilus rutilus. Next base: position 2,033,033 of record JAJAQA010000006.1, on the reverse strand, counting down.
TGTCTGTGCTGTAGAGAGTGGGACAAGTTTACTGCCATCGGTGACCAGGCTCAGCGCGTCAGATCAAGATGAGCGTGCCGGCAGTTGTGTCACAGCTACCGAGGATTTCACAGCGTTGATCCATCCTGCAGTAACTTTTACTCTATGTATTTTTTTTCCCGGTGTGATAAAGTGAACTGGAAAAAAAGCCCCACGCCGAATGGACCAAATGGACAACTGTCCACAGAGTAAGTGATTATTTTAAACATGACGCATGTATAGATCGAAAAGTAAATGTGGATCGGAGCAGGCTTCACTCAATGTGTACACTTGTCAATTTTAAGAGTGCTGGCCTAGATAATTATAATACATGAAGTGGGAGAGAGGCCGCACTATTCTTAAATATATGTTTATTTTTATTTGCACAGACGCGTTTCATGCCAATAAAAATAAAAATATATTTAAGCATAGTGCGGCCTCTCTCCCACTTCATGTATTATAATTATCTAGGCCAGCACTCTTAAAATTGACAAGTATTGCATGTATAGATCGACCCATATTATACCTGTATTCACATTCACATATTATACCACATATTCACATTTCATGTGTTGCGTGATATCTCTGCGCCCAAGAAACAGTGCTTCGCCTGTGCTTCCCCCTAATATAGTCCCAAGTCAATATCTGCCTTGGAAATCGCCCAGTGTTAATCTGCATCGCTATTTGTACTTGTTGTGAATACGCAGGCCACAAGAAGTAATTAGGTGGGTTTTTAAAAAATGTTTTATCACTTTTACTCAGGCCATGCTAGCTGGCAACAAAGGATTCCATTCATTGTGCTAAGCTAAGCTAGCGCCGACCCTGTCAAAGTAAAACAACGCATGCACTGAGACAAAAATGCATTTGCCCACCTATCTAAATGTAGGAAAGAAGGTGAATAGGCCCTATTTCAAAAAACGGTGGAGTGTTCATTTAAAAAAATTATTTTCGCCATGTTTTTGGAATATAATGTTATATAAATCAGGCTAGGAATAATATATTTACAAATCCATCTGTAAATATCTTCATAATATAACTAGGTACAAGACTGGAGAGTTTGGTGTATATCGGTGCTGCTGAAGTGGAGATTTGGGACTTGGAGTATGAGAGAAAGGTCATTTTGAGAAAACGGGCTTTAACGATTTATCATCAGCCAGTGAGATTGCGCATTCAGCCCTTTTACTTTCACGATTGGTTGCTGATAAAAAGGAAATGACCATATTTGGATCCGACATCATTGTACAGGAGAGAGAGAGCTTTCCATCGGTGTATGTGATGACAGAGCAGACTGCGATCGCAGAGCAGCGTGAAGATTTACAATGACAACTTTTGTTGAATTTATGAGAAATCTACAGACGCAAACAGACGAAGTGTAGTGAAATAAAGACCTAAATGTGTATTTCGGACTTTTTTTCACCACAAGTCTGAAAGAAGACATGTATCCAAAAATCTCAAAATTGACCAGTAAAAAAAATATATATATATGTTTTTGCCTTCAGTGTCTCGCCTTATTAATGTTTGAAATTGATATCAGTTAGTCCAGTTGTTTTTGCTGTTGTATGAGTTCCTCATGCAAGTGTTCTGTAGGCTGCTGATTTTAGATCATGGTATTCAGCTGCAATGAAATGTTTTCCAAAAAGACACAGAATAAGTGTACATTTACACGACAACGATAGGCTTAGAGAAGTTGAGAAGTTTTTCCTTTGGTTTTTTCACGTAAAGGCAGTTCACCATTGTCAAAACAATCCCCATTCACAACGACTAAACCCCTGTATTCTGCTGCCATCCCATTAGATGGTGATGAAACACTATAGACTGAACACGTAGTACGCATGTGTTTGACGTCATTGTTTTCACAGATTTGTGTTTTTGTTCTTTACACGGAGATCGTTTTAAAAAACGTGCACTTTGAAACCCGTTTTTAAAACGTTGTGTTCCCTTTCAAGGGAACTTCGAGCTGCGTCGAGACGCGGTGGGAACGCTCTGCGTGATTGCGTCGTGAAGCACGTGTATAATCAGTCCAATGGAAAGACGAGACGTCATAGGCGGGTGACGTCATCGACCAGGAAGCTATAAAGCACCCCTGCGACAGACCGTGGTAGCTTTCTGTGCCTTCAGCAAGCGATCTGTGTATTCTGTCCTTGTCATATTTATTGTTGTCTGTCAAGTTGCAATATATATATTTATTATGGCAAAAGAGAACAAGCAAGTGTTGTGTTGTTCCCTCCCCACGTTATATCACGGGTGGGGACACACACTTCAGCTTTGTGTTGCTTGTTTGGGAGTGGAGCATGCCAACAGTCAGTTCTCGAGGGGGCTGACTGTGAGCATTGCGAGAAGCTGTCCGTGAGGACGCTCCGCTCCCGCCGGCCGTTCTTCGAGGAGGACGGTTCGGTGCGCGCGCCCCGAGGCGCGGGTCCCGCTGCTGCCGAGGCACGGCATCGACGCGCATCTTGGGGATCGCAAATGGTTCTAACAAACACCTGTTCGATCCACGTGCCTTGATCGGGGAGAAGCACGCTCTGCGGTTTCTGCTCCCCGGGATGAGGCACTCATGCTGCGATTTCCAGTTCCGAGGAATTGGTATCGTTAGTGTTTTTGTTTAAAAAAAAAAAAAAAAAAAAAAAAGTAAATAAATAAATAAAAAGATAAGGCAGATGTTTATGAGTTTTCAATAAATAAATAAACAAGTCAGCTCATAACTCTGTTGAATAAAGAGGAGCTTATAAAAGGAGGTTTTATATAATGCTGTTGCTAAGTTAAATATTACTGGCCAGCCGAACATATATATATGAGAGTGAAAGTATAAGGAAAACTCTATATCTCAGCCTCCTCGTCGGGGAGTGCCGTTTTTTCCCTATCTCCACACTGAGGTGTCGAGATCGTGGAATAAACCGGTTTCTGTTTATGTATTTTATCCCTAAACTTCTACTATAGTAATGTTATGGGTATTAAGTATAATGGTATGACAGTGCCTCGGGTTAAAGAGACGCTTGCGAGCTATCTCTCTCCCGTGTTGGTGTCATAATAACCCTGACGTTACCCACCAGCCACCATAAATAATAGATAAATATTATTAGGCAGCACTGGTGGGTAAAATGTATAAGCATGGATTAATGTGAGGATGTAACAGCACTGACGCTATTTGAGAATTGCGTCGCGCAACAGATAAACTATACCGGGGAGGGACAGTTTCGAGAAATCGTTTCTCCTCGGCGTCCTCTTGGGCGACTCTCTGAGGAGGGTCGCAGCGCTGCCAGTTCGGTTGTTCCTGCTGGTGGCCACGGAGTGTTATATTTATATATATATATATATATAGTTTTTCTGATGTAAAGAAAAATTAAGATAAAATATGTCTTTTCTTCTGGACGCTCGAAGACGAAGAAATAAACTCTTCAGTGGCGTTCCAAAGGTTTCTTCCTCACCGATCTAACGTTCCTGAGACTGCTGGGCGGGAGCAGTCTCAGCATACTTAAGCTCCTCGCAGCATAGAGTGCGGTAAAACAAAGATTCGCCATTCGGGCTCATCCACAATCGATGGGGACCTGGGTGGCTGTCACAGTCTAGCCAGTTAGAGATATGCAAGATCTGAGGACTGTTTTATCTCTAAAATAGCTAAAAATGGAAGAAGCCCTGATGCCGAGGCTGCAGGCTTCTGAGGGTGGTCCCCTCCGGGGTAGGGACGGTTTTGAGAAATCGTTTCTCCTCGGCGCCCTCTGGGGTGCGACTCTCTGAGGAGGGTCGCAACGCTGGCTGTTCGGTTTTTCTGCCGGTTCACCGTTTCAGGACACCGAGGTGTCAGCGTCCCCAAACGATCCTCTGAGGAGGGTCGTAGAGCAGTCATTTCGGTTTCCCTGCCGGTTCGCCGTTTCAGGGCGCCGAGGTGCCTGCTTTTTTCCAGCGATCCTCCGAGGAGGGTCGTCGGAACAAAGCTAGTTAGAGGTAGGCAAGATCTGAGGACTGTCGTTATCTCTATTAAAACTTAGACAAGAAGTCCTGACGCTGAGGCTATCAGGCTTCTGAAGGTTTCCCCGGGGCAGGGACGGTTTTGAGAAATCGTTTCTCCTCGGCACCCTCTGGGGTGCGACTCTCTGAGGAGGGTCGCAGCGCTGCCAGTTCGGTTGTTCCCTGCCGGTTCTCCGTTCAGGGCACCGAGGTGTCAGCGTCCCCATACGATCCTCCGAGGAGGGGCGTAGAACGGTCAGTTTGGTTGTTCCCTGCCGGTTCGCCGCTTCAGGGCACCAAAGTGACTGTTCAACCAAATCCAGAGGCCAGTCTCGAGAGACTGGTTCTCCTAGTAGAATTTCTGGCAGCGTGGAAACTACTGCCATATATTTCTCAGTGGGTCCTGCACACTTTAGAAAAGGGTTTCAGAATTCAGTTCGGTTCTCGTCCGCACAGATTTCTAGAGGTCCTCCCCACAGTGGTGGACCCCGAGCAGGCTCTGGTTATGGAGCAGGAAGTACTGACACTTCTGCAAAAGGAGCTATAGAAGGGGTTCCTCCTCCCAGCAGACAGTCAGGGTTTTACAGCCGTTACTTCATTGTTCCGAAAGAGGATGAGGGGTTGCGTCCTATTCTAGACCTGCGTCAATTAAACAGCAGGTTTCAGAATCTCAAGTTCAAAGTATGCTATACGCTAAAATGATTGTCACAGATTCAGTCCGAGGACTGGTTTGTCACAATAGACTTGAAGGACGCTTACTTATCTATCCATCCTCATATCACAGGAGGTTCCTGAGGTTTGCTTTCGGGGGCGAAGCATACCAGTATTGGGTTCTTCCCTTCGGCCTAGGTTTATCACCCCGCATCTTTAAAAAAAAAAAGCGTGGATGCAACTCTGGCTCCTTTGAGACTCCAGGGCATTCGCGTATTATACTTTATCTACGATTGGTTGATTTTAGCTCAGTCCGAGCAGTTGGCGGTTCGGCATCGAGATGTCGTTCTGTCTCACATAAAGAGGTTGGGGTTGTGGCTCAACGCCAAGAAGAGTGTGCTCCTCCCAGCTCAGAGGACCACTTTTCTGGGTGTTTTATGGGATTCGACAATAATGCAAGCACGTCTGTCTCCTGCACGTATTTCTGCGATTCTCACAGCCGTAAAGGGGATAAAACTAGGCCAGTCACTCACTGTGAAACAGTTTCAGAGACTGTTGGGGCTCATGGCAGCTGCGTCCAACGTAATCACTTTTGGCCTTTTGTACATGAGACCTTTGCAGTGGCTCAGGATCAAGGGGTTTTCTCCGAGGGGAAATCCATTTCGCACGATCAAGGTCACGCGGCGATGCCTTCGTGCCTTGGTCATGTGGAAGAAACCTTGGTTCCTCGCCCAGGGCCCAGTGCTGGGGGCTTCTTGTCGACGCGTAACGCTTTCGACGGATGCTTCCCTCACGGGATGGGGGGCGGTCATGAGTGGCCGCTCAGCGAAAGGTCTTTGCAGGACCATCAACGTTCTTGCCACATAAATCGGCTAGAAATGATGGCGGTATTTCGAGCTCTCAAATACTTCCTGCCAGACCTGAGAGGTCACCATGTGCTTGTCCTTCCGGACAACACACTGATGGTCTCATATATCAGAGCAGATATCCTGTTGAGGCAGGGGCTGAGCCCCGGGGAATGGGGACTTCACCCCAAGGTGGTGGAGCTCCTTTAGGAGAACTTCGGTCAAAACTCAAGTCTACCTTTCGCATCGTTTATACAACGCATTGCCCATTTGGTTCTCCCTGATGCATCCAGCTCTGCTTGAACTGGATGCAACGTATTAGGTGTGGTTGAGGCTACACCTGTACGCATTTCCTGATATCTTTGCTCCTGGGAGTTACTCTCTTCCGGAGTTATGGATACTATGGGCTCGGCCTCTGAGGGGGCCCAGCTCATAGATTCAGGTCTCTCGACTGAGGTCGTGGAGACCATACTCCAGTCTAGAGCTCCCTCCACGAGAAGACTGAATATGCATTGAAATGGAAACTGTTCTCTGCCTGGTGTGGAGAATGCCTTCTGAATCTTGCTATCTGCCCTATGGTACAGTACTTGATTTCTGCAATGAATGTGTTTCTTTGCTGGGTTATCTCTGAGGAGAGATCCTTATTTCATCTTCTCCGTGGTACTTGAGGCTGGGGCCTGCACGTACTTGGATTTGCACCTGGTATAGTGATAGTCTTCCTCACCCCTTGCCGGGTTGTATTCCTACTAAATTTGTGGGTCATTTGTGCTGCAGGCCTTCTGTCCTCCACCTTAATACAAGCCAGATCAGGAAGAACTTAATCTGTTTTGCCCTGTCCGGGCTCTTGGATGCTTATGTCCACAGAGCTGCAACCTGTGGCATATATATAAGAGCAGTTATTTGTCTGCTTCAGGTTACCTAAGATAGGTTGCCCTGCATCTAAACAGATAATGGGCAAGTGAGTAGTTGAGGCTATCTCACTTGCTTATGAAGCGGCCGGACAGCCTTCACCTTTGGCTGTCCCGGCCCATTCTACCAGGAGTATGGCTGCCTCTAAGGCTTTATTATCAGGAGTTTCACTCTGACATCTGTAATGCGGCAGGCAGGTCCTCACCGCATACAGTTGTTAGATTTTATGACTTGGACCTAGGCTCCACTCCAGGGTCTAGGGTGCTTGTTTCCTAGTATGCGCATGGTCTTCATACAGAACAGGCATTTGTCATATGGCATCGTGGGTATAGGGTTCCCACCGCGTCTCGACGCAGCTCGAAGTTCCCTTGAAAGGGAACGTCTCAGGTTACGTATGTAACCCTGGTTCCCTGAGAGGGAACGAGACGCTGCGTCGCCTTGCCATACTCCCTGCATGCCTGTGATCGACTTGCTTCGGCTTACAGAAGCTGCCACGGTCTGTCGCAGGGGTGCTTTATAGCTTCCTGGTCGATGACGTCACCCGCCTATGACGTCTCGTCTTTCCATTGGACTGATTATACACGTGCTTCACGACGCAATCATGCAGAGCGTTCCCACCGCGTCTCGACGCAGCGTCTCGTTCCCTCTCAGGGAACCAGGGTTACATACGTAACCTGAGACGTTTTCAGGCACCCAAAACGCATTGTCGTGTAAATAAATGGCCAAAACGCAGAAGTTTTAAGGTTTTAGTTGAAAATGGAGACATGTAAACAGACCCTAAATATGTTTGATATCTAAATGTTTGACCTTTTCTTAAGGGAAAAAATAATACTGCAAACTACACAGGAAAGCCTATCATTTGTTACATTACTATAATTGGTTTGAAATTAACAACAGAGCCCTATTATATTCAACTGCTATTTATCTTTGCGATTATTGTATGGGAGACACGCAACACATAATGTTCAGTGTAGGAAAAAAAAAACGCAGACCTGGCATACGACCTTATTTGACATCAGCGGCTGAAACAAACAGCGCCCTGAGCTGCTTCTTTCAAAGCGGGTTCTTAGCTCCCCCCTCAGAGCGTTTCAAAGGGCATTGGGCCTTGTGGCCATTCTGAGTTGACATCATTGTAGTCCTTAGTTTGCAGCACTTAAGTGCAACCTCAGTCAGCACTTAAGAATCAGTCTTAGACTTTAAAGGGTGAGGTCACAGCAGCATGACACTAATAATTTAACGCAATTATAAAATCATTTAATCAAGACACTACAATATTGATTTAGATATTTAAGTTTATTTTAAAAAATGGATTTGCATTATGCAAAATTATTACAAATTAGTGTTGATGCTACGCAATCCTTTTTCTATTGATATATATCTCATCATTTACAGTTGGAGCAATGATGCAAACATGAGTTCTATCAACGGCTCCAACAACTCTAGGGAAGCCCGAAATCCCCTGAACTGCCAGTAGTGACAAAAGGTGTTGACCAGGCAAGGAAAATTTACATCTTCACCAACATCTTACACATTTATCCAAATAGTATTACAAATGTGTTAAAGATTTTGAAAGCATATTGTGTAGTTATGCTTTTAGTCAATTGTTTTATTTGTGATAATGCAATAAAACATGCAAAATCATGCTAAGAAATAATGAGCTGATGAAAAAGTCAATGAACTGCCAAATAATAGTGGCCAAAAGTGAGGCAAAGGAAAATTGGCAGATTCACCCTTTATTCAAATAGTATGCGTAATGTGTAGTTGTGCCTGGAGTCTAGGGCTGGGTGATATGGCCCAAAAAAAAATATCACGATCATTTTTTTTTATATATCAGTCACTCAATATCGATAACTATCACGATAAATGTCAAATCTTTATTTCTTTCAAGTTTAAAGGCAGATTTTTGCTCCTAAGTGAAAGTTGAAGAAACCAGAGCGTTAATTGTGGTTATAAACTACTCTTTATGGTCAGAACATATCATGACAAACACTTGCCAAACTGGTGAACATTTCACAAATCTGAGGTAGAACATTCAAACATTTGTAATTTTTCCTTATTAAAAAATAAAGATCTTTATTGGAAATATTAATTTCTTAGTTTCTGCATGTGCTGATTTTTATTTGGTAAAATGTAATATTCTGACTGTTTGAGTTTTATTAAACTTAGCCATTGGTCATCCAGTATCATGCATTTAAATCATGATAACCACAGATAAAACCAGGCACAGCCTACAGCAACTCACTATCATGGCAAAATGTAACTTTATGGTTTCTATGGTATTTGTATGAAAAACAGTAGCTTGTAAAATACTGTAATTATATTCCATTACTTCCATTACTCTTTCCATTACTTCCATTTAACCTCCATTAATAATATAGTACAATTATATTTGTATATCCCACATTTCATGGTGCAGTTAATATTACTAGGCTAATGTTACAGTAAACCCATGGTAAATGTTGGGAATAGGGGTTATGCGCAACATTCTCCCGGGTTCTACAAAAACGGGCTTAACTACTTCCTTCCGGCCATCAGCTACTGAGGTAAACACAGCGTAGTAATGGCGACCTTCTATAGCCGGTGTTTACAGGAGCTACCCCTAATTTCAATTTCTGATGGACACTGTATTGTCAAACGGACGTCTAGAGCCCCGAGTACTCTGCTAGACATGAGATTTAAGTTTTACGCCTCCTCCAATTATTCATAATTTTGAAGGTAGGCTATATATGTAGCTTTTGCTAATGGCACCTGATATAGCTTTAGGTAACGTTAACTATCCGTAAACAGTTAGTTAGTTAGTTTAGACTTGTATGCTATCAGTAGTTTAGCCTTCAATTTTAATTTAAAAGACGATTACAACAATTAAATGAAGACTGCATTTTAGCGATGGGGTTATAGTACCAACAGTATAATTACTACGATGTCAAGTCAAGTCAAGTTTATTTATATAGCGCTTTTCACAATACAGATTGTATCAAAGCAGCTTCACAGTATTAAAATAAAACAATACATCAATGTTTGTTTCTAGTGGAAATGTCTACGTTTGGTAATGTTTATCAATAGTATTGTTGATTGGTTAATTAAATTAAATATCCCCAACTGAGCAAGCCATAGGCAACAGTGGCAAGGAACCAAAAAACTCCATCAGGTGACCTAATGGAGAAAAAAAAACCTTGGGAGAACCCAGGCTCAGTCGGGGGCCAGTTCTCCTCTGGCGTTTATGAACTAGAGGCCGGATTTGAACTGTAAGATTAACAATATTATATAAATGCCTGGCTGAAGAGATGTGTCTTTAATCTAGTTTTAAACTGGGAGAGCGAGTCTGAGCAACGAACACTATCAGGAAGGCTATTCCAGAGTTTTGGAGCTAAATGTGAAAATGCTCTCCCTCCTTTGGTGGATCTGGATATCCTAGGTATGACCAAAAGCCTCGAATTTAGTGATCTTAAAGAGCGCGATGGATTATAGGGCGATAGAAGATCCGTTAACCCTCTGGGGACCAGGCTGTTTTTGGGGTCCTTGAGATGTTCTGACATGCCTTGACATTTGTGCTTTTTTCAGTTATTTATAAACATGTTTATGGCAAAGGTGTAAATTCACTCTATATAGCACAAACAGGCCTACCATAATATGCGAGCAACGTGTATGTAGATGTTTGTATTTTTAAGAGAATAATGTTTATGCGTGGTTATTGGAAAAAATAAAAATGAAAGTTGCTGAATTAAGACCACAAAACACATATTAAATGTGTCCACAAGACTTTTGACCAATGGATGTTGTCCCTTTGAGTTCTAGCTTCAAAATTATGTGAAAATAGTCTTGCTTTATCATTCACAAAAAAAAAAATACATTGATTTAAATGGTGTAAAACAGGTTTTGCTTGGAAAGCCAATATGCGAGGGGGAGGAGTAGTTTACACCTTAGATTACCCAGTCCCACCCACTCTGCATAATGACTCTGCATAATGACTCTGCATAATGACTCTGCATAATTAGCCATTCTTTCAGGTGTGACACTGACTGAGCCACAATACAAGGACAAAATATGTATTTAGAAGTAGACTTATATTGACCATTTAAGATTTCGCTTACATCTCTCTTGTAAATATGTTTTGCTATTTTATTAAAAATGTTACAATTACAACAATAATTACAATTTCAACAATATTTCAAGTGTACTCTTTCTTTGTAAAAAAGAAAATGAAAAAAGATTATAGGCCTACATTTTATCATATGTATTCATTAGTTTGAATATAGACAATTGCTAAACAAAAGCTTATTTGATGTGGCAGTATATTCTACAGTAGCCTAAAAACTGTACCCAAATCTAGTCAACAAGTGACTGACTGTAACGTTGTTTTTATGAAATATTAGGGCATATACATGCTAATTTGCAGTTTAATACGTTGCTTATACAAATACATTTTATTTCATTTTATTTCAACATATTCCAGTCGATTTTTACTCATCTCAGTAGGCTATGGCAAAGCAGTTTATTCTTTCACACACAGACGCGCGATTCATATTTAGGCTAAACAGTCTTTACAAATATGTCCCCTTCATTCATCTCACAGAAAGGCGAGTCATATTGTAGAAATGCGCTTCATCTTTTTGCGGTTTACATAGGACTACACTAACGTTATTCCATAACGTTATTCCACATGTGAGAAAAGAAAACAGCCTACCTCTTTCCTCAGTGGAATCTGCTCCTCATATCAGGATATATTGCTCCTCATATCAGCAACATCTTTTCTCCATAAGGTAGGCTAAATTATGCCTCACTCGATCGCGACGCGCTTTGTTTACAGCTGATGTGGGGGCGTTTCACAGGTGTGAAATGGTTCTCAGAATTTGCGTTTGAATAGCACGCGCTCTCCGGGGCGTGGTCACATTACTGTGAATTAGCTCGTAATGAGCTCGACTGGAGTCGCTCTCTTTTTATACAGATTACAGAAGCTGAGAATATTTGTTTTTTAAATAAATGACTTCATTTAAAAGCTGCGATCTCAAGCTTTATGCCCGTGGGTCTGTTTGCCTGTTTGACTGAATTTTCGCGGAGTTATAGATCATTTTCGAACGCGTTTCAAATGGGAGTTTACTGACAGAGAGAAGGCAGAAATCGCATCATCTTAATTTTTCTTTATTTGTCAAAAAGCAAAACACTTTATTTTTATTATGAGTATACAGAAAAAAAATTGAAACTGAACAGGATCGATTGATGTATTACACGAAAATGAAAGATCAAAATTAACAGAGCATTTAGTGTTTATTTTCATTGCAAAAAAAAAAAAAAAACGAGCAAAACGCGCGGGCGCGTTTCTGGTCCCCAGAGGGTTAAATAGACTGGAGCTAAGCCTTTTAGGGCTTTATAAGTCAGTAGCAATACCTTGTAATTGATATAGAACTTTATAGGTAACCAATGCAGTGATGATAAAATCGGTGTAATATGCGTTTGAATATATGTGCGCAGGTTTGGAATTCCCTACAAACCAAGCCTAAACAAAGTACTGGTGTTTCTTTATAGTTTTTGATACAGAATTTTATTTTATTTAATCAATTCGGGGTAGATACGCGAATTGAGTTTCCTGACTGATGTCCTGTGTGTTTATGCTGGTCAAACCATCAATTATATTTTATTGACCCGCGGCACCCCTTCCCATTCTCGTCTGAGGTCTCAGTGTGGCCGGGTGTGCTCGGTCCCTCTCCCCCGCCGTTCGGCGGGCTCCCTTTGGGGGGACGGGTCCCCGGTCTCGCCGGCGCCGAGGCGGGCTCTCCGGGGACCAGGGGAATCCGACTGTTTAATTAAACAAAGCATTACAAAGGCCCGCGGCGGAGAAATTCAATGAATCTCGGGTGAACGGCAGGAGTAACGTTAACTATGACTCTCTTAGTTTTCCCCGACACAGAGCCGATCAGCACACAATAAAAACTGCTGTTCGGATGTTCTCTTTTCTGATATTTCAACATTTGTGACATTTTAATTAAAATAAATACACTGAAGTTTGATCAGAAATAATCATTTTATTATATTAAGCGAAATTAACAGTTACCTCACATACCGCTGCAGATGTGTACGGAAGTGAAAAGCGGAAATGCTTAGATCTGTTTTCCGGTTCGAACGCTGGGCGCTCCGCATAACCCCTATTTGTAGACGGGAAAGCCTTATGGCAGTATCGTTGCACACAGTGTTTCTCCTGTTTGTCAGCGCTGTTTCATCTGCCTTTAAACTGGTTTAAATCACGGAGACATTGTGTTCTTCGCTGAATTCAAGCGCTTCTCACAGGATCTCGTGACGAGAGTGATCAGAGTAAACACATATGCTCCATAGACGGTATAAGAAGATCGGCTCTGGTGAGCTCGCCCTGCGCTGCCGTTTGGACTTTGATGGTCCGCGTGGCGCTCGGTTCAAATGACTTTGGCGCATAAACATTATCGAACATTTATCGAACTCTTGATATCGTTTTATCGAGAAAAATTATATCGCGATAATTATCGTTATCGTTTTATCGCCCAGCCCTACTGGAGCCAATTATTTATTTTGATAACATAATGAAACATGCCAAACTCTACAGACATATTTTTTAGCCATGTTATCATACAAAGAAATTATGAAAACATAAAAAAAAAAAGAGAGGACAATGAAATATTAATAAATGACTATGTTGCTGACAATGTATGATTTTTTTCTCCTGTGAGCTTTTTATTTTTTCTAAAACCTGTAGCTGTAGTTTGCCCTGTTTTGTCACTTAATATTCAACATTATTGATCTGCCTGCATTGTCACATTGTCTGAGAACTGAACTGAGCTGGACGATGACATCACTGTTTTCTCCAGATCGGCTGTATAAATAAATGATCTAAATGGATAACTAATGATTTTTACAATGGAAATAAATCAACACTGAACTTACTTAAGCTGGACAATGACACTATTTTCTTCTAGAGCTGCTGTACAGCCAAAACATTTTTTTTTTTCCTGTAATCAATGTAAATCTGCTTTGAAACAATCTGTCTTGTAAAAGGTGATTTTAAATAATTTTGGCAGATAAATACCTTCACTAATTTAGTGTTTTGTTATTCCCTCGTATTTTAAAATATTAAAAAATATAAATATAAAAATATTTTCCTCATAATTTGATGGTTCAAGCAAACTTGCAGGGTCATTAAAAAAAAAAAAAAAAACTACTATAATCTTTTATATCTTAATTTATTATTTTGTAGGTGAATTTATGTCTACACAGAAGAAAGCCCTGTCTAGGGGTCCGTGTAACGCTTCTCAATTCACTTTTCAGACCATACAATGCAAATGCAAAAATTAAATATTGAAATCAGACATTCTTTTTTCTTGTTTTTCCAGTACATTATCAATGGATATTTGCCTTTTTCTCCCCTTTTTTCAATTTTACTTTTGCTACAGAAACAAACATTTGAATAAATGAAATCTAACCGATTTTCTATTTTTCCATTTTTCGTCTTGTAATTTGTGCCGTGGGTGGTACCATTAGCACGGGGCTGTGGCCGTGGACTAACTTGACTATCATTTCATTGATGTAACTGCTTTATTTACACTGCATGCACGTTTGAGGAGAAGTTTAAAAGACGGAACACAGGACAACATTTTTCACCCGAAGTGCCATAACTTGTAGGCTATTATTAGGCTAATAGTCTACTAAATTATAAGGCAGTCTCGGACCAGCCATCGGGAGCAGCCGGGAAAAGTGAAATCCCGGTGGCCTGGGTATGATTTGGCACATTGCCCTACCTGTTTGTATTGACCTTATTAATAAAAATACTACCAAGCGAAAATATAGAAAAAAAGCTTATTTTTTTGTTAGGTTTTTAGCTCTCGTTTGTAATAGCCTACAATACAATAAAGATGCAGATGTTTTCACTATAGCGGGCATTGTTCGTTACCACGGCATCCGCTTGAGCTTCTGTGTGCTTTAGCTCTACACCGCTTCTCGTTCCCGTGCCCTTAAATCTAGCACAGTTGTAGAACTCTAGTCTGTTCATTACAATAAAGCAGTTCGCCGGGATATGAGCATGAGGCGATACTAGGCTATAGCTAACTGTGCTGCAAATCAAGAACAATAATATTTATTTATTTTCAATAAATAAACAGAAATACCTTGCTACGTTTGGCACATTGCCCAGCTTGTTTTTATTTATTTATTCGAGAAAATTAAATTCGCCATTCGATAATGAATCAGCACTATAGATATTAAATATTGTATTAGCCTACAAACGAGAGCTAAAAACCTTTAAAAAATGCTCGCGAGCCACCCCCGTTCTGCTGCACTGAAAATGAACTGTCTGGGATCTCGTGGTTGTGGCTGCTAGGCTACTGTACCATGTAAAATGAACAACAACAAGGATATAGCTATATATTAATAAAATAAAGTAAGAATGAATAGGTAAATACAAACAAGGGCAATGTGCCAAATCGTACCCAGGCCACCGGGATTTCACTTTTCCCGGCTGCTCCCGATGGCCGGTCCGAGACTGCCTTATAATTTAGCACTGACTATTAATAATAAAAATGATGGCACTTCGGGTGATGTCGAACTTTGTTCGTCCCGTGTTCCGTCTTTTAAACTTCTCCTCAAACGTGCATGCAGTGTAAATAAAGCAGTTACATCAATGAAATGATAGTAGGCTAGTCCACGGCCACACCCCCGTGCTAATGGTACCGCCCACGGCACAAATTACAAGACGAAAAATGGAAAAATAGAAAATCGGTTAGATTTCATTTATTCAAATGTTTGTTTCTGAAGTCACAATTTAGCAAAAGTAAAATTGAAAAAGGGGAGAAAAAGGAAAATATCCATTGATAATGTAACTGGAAAAACAAGAAAAATGAATGTCTGGTTTTAATTGTTCATTTTTGCATTTGCATTGTATGGTCTGAAAAGTGAATTGTGAAGCGTTACACGGACCTCTAGGCTCTCCCCTGCTGTACGGTTTGAGATTGAATATTCATTTCTCTACCCCTCAATGAAAAACGAAAAATCGAGCTGGATTCTTGTTTTTCCGTTTTTTGGAGCAATTTTCTTATTTTTCTATATTTAATATTATATTTAAGAAAAAAAATTAACAAATGATACACCAATTCTCTAGTCTTCAGTGTCACATGATCATTCAGAAATCATTTTAATATGCTGATTTGCTGCTCAGTAATCAGAAATGTTTCTTATCACAGCTGAACATGCTCATAATAAGTGTGGAAACTACAATATAATAATTTTTTTCAGGATGCTGTGGTGAACGAAGTTTGTAGAACATGATTATTTGATATAGAAAGTCAGAGTGAATACAACATTTTGAACAGTAGTGTATATTGCAATTAAACATACAAACAATTTGTGGTTTATAATTGTTCCCAATTAGGATTTTGGCAATAATATATTATACATAGGTGTTTTGTTTAAATCTGTTTTTAGATATATTTACTGGATTTATTATTTTTTGTGTGTTTATGTTTATTCCTCTGACATTCATCACACTTAAATTCTAAATAAACTATTGTACAAATCGAATATATTTGCTATTTGAATATATTCTAGTCTATATTCTTATAATGTACTCACCTGGACAATGCCCTTTCTTTCTGTACTAGCAGACGATGATGACTGTTTGTCTTGAAAAATGATTGAAAAAGAAAGGTTTGATTATTATTGAATTAAAAACACAATAAAATGTACAAATGTTTTTTTGTGCATTCTGTATTATACTTTACAATTTGCCCTTTGAGTCTACCATCTGCAATTACCGCTACATTGAAAAAAAATAATTAAATTTACTTTTTATTTAATTAACAAATTGTAAGGAAAAACTATTGGATTATTTAAACTTTACCAACAAAATGTCATTTGGACTTTTTAGATTTGAATATCTGTGCAGAATCAGCTGGATCTATTTTTCTATCTTTTTTCAGTCAAATATTACAAATCTAGTCTTTGTAAATCTATTTGTGTTATACTAGGACTTACTGTTATTTGGGTTTCCTCTTGAATCTGCTTTTCATCTGCAGCTGCAGAAAGACTCTGCACAGGTTTTTATAGTGTCCAACTGCTGCTCCTCCCCATAAAGTTACAAAAACACTAGGCTTTGAATGTTTTACTTTCATTTGTTTATTCCAGTAACTGTAAGGCTTTATAAGAAGTGGCCAGGCATCAGCTGACCACTGAAGTACAACAATGTCACATCTATAAGAAATTTCTAAATGGACGAGATTATTAAATGACATCACTATTCAAATGATGAATTAATTGAATATATTACTGTGCAAAATATGATGATTCATTTAAGAAATCTAGAGAGAAACTACAAAAACTGCAACTAGGTGCAATTTCAAGTATACCAAATCTTCTTTTGGACCGGAGGAACGTTTTCTTAGTTCTTAACTATTGGCGGAAGTACCCAGATTTTGGCGTGTTCAAACCGCAAGAACTAGGAAACTATTGCAGCTATAGAAACACCTTTTGTTGGACTAAATTAGCTCCTACTTCAGAGTCGGTCTGAACCAACACTATAGGAACCACTAGTGACTCAAAAGTACGCTGATGGGCCGAACGCACACGAAATACCAGCACCCGCCATTTTAAAAAAAAAGCCACGTAAACACAGTTTATAGCCTGAATACTCCACAAACATTTAGCAGCGATAGATGGACCGACGTTGAAGTCCAGGCCCTTTTCAACCTTCACGCTAAGAAGGAAATCAACATGACTTTGAATGGATCAAGCAAAACATAGTCATGTATTTCTTCTCTGATAGCGACTAGAGCTAGCCAACAACCAAATCTACCATATCTATTAATGTCATCAGTCGCTGCACAAGTACTGTTCCAATTCAAAGTTCACATCTAGCCAAGTACAGGTCAAATCCCCGGATGTGTTCTTGATCCGTCTCTTTTATGGAGGATGCATCGAGAGGTAACTTGTGCGAACTTGAGACAGCCAGGTATCCCAGAATGCATCTTGCACCAACCAGCAAGAGTCAATAGCAGAGGAGATAACCCAAGTAAGTTAAAAAATACTACTCTAAATGTAGTTTTACGATTTTTCAGACGAGAATATGGTTGTTTAAAGCTCAAATCTGTGGATTATTTATAAAAATAGCACCTATTTGATTTTTTTTTTTTTTTACGATTTTGAAGTTGTGAGATCCAGGTGTTCAGCGGGCGCTCAGCTCTCATGTACCCCAACTAGAACAACCTTTTCTTCAGCTAGTCCTTCTGACATTTGCCACTGGCTCTGATGTCTCTGTAGTGGTTAAAGATGAGATATATAATTTGTCTTGTGTATATCTAACATTTTTTATGTCTCCTTTATCTGAAACAACCATTTCAGGTCTTCACTTTTCTGTTTCAGTTAATAAGAGGTTTTATATGAACAGACTTGTGGTTTGGAGGTTGCATTGTTGGTGGGGGGGCTAATCAAACACAAACGTATAAGCTAATGAAGGTCATGGTAGTGAAATGAATGTTCAATTCACTGGCAACAGCTCTGGTGGACATTTCTGCAGTCAGCATGCCAATTGAATGCTCCCTCAAAACTTGCAACATCTGTGGCATTGTGCTGTGTGATAAAACTGCACCTTTTAGAGTTGCCTTTTATTGTGGCCAGACTAAAGCACACCTGTGCAATAATCATGCTGTCTAATCAGCATATTGTCACACACCTCAACGCACTACACTTCCCAGCATCCCTCATGTTTCCCACCTGCACACTATCGGCATCACCATGTTCTTTTCCAGTTAACCCTTTTCCAGTTTAACTAGGTGTGACTTCTAAAGAATATATGCATTCCTTCTCAGTTCTCATCAAAGAATCTAATGCAACCCTTTTCCAGTTTAACTAGGTGTGACCTCTAAAGAATATATGCATTCCTTCTCAGTTCTCGTCAAATAACCTAATGCAACCCTTTTCCAGTTTAACTAGGTGTGACCTCTAAAGAATATATGCATTCCTTCTCAGTTCTCATCAAAGAATCTAATGCAACCCTTTTCCAGTTTAACTAGGTGTGACCTCTAAAGAATATATGCATTCCTTCTCAGTTCTCGTCAAATAACCTAATGCAACCCTTTTCCAGTTTAACTAGGTGTGACCTCTAAAGAATATATGCATTCCTTCTCAGTTCTCATCAAATAACCTAATGCAACCCTTTTCCAGTTTAACTAGGTGTGACTTCTAAAGAATATATGCATTCCTTCTCAGTTCTCATCAAAGAATCTAATGCAACCCTTTTCCAGTTTAACTAGGTGTGACTTCTGAAGAGTCACACCTAGTTAACTGGACTATATCGAGGGCTTGGAACCAGAGGGGCGTAAGTGGCATTTTGGGCGAAAATGAGTTCTATATATCAAATTAAAGGTCTTGATGAGCTCTATCTAGTTGTGCCAAAAAGACGCATCAGAAATCAACCTGTATTGAATAAAGCAACAAAACAACAAAGACCTAACACAAAAGTTTGAGCATTGTTTGGAGCCAGAGGGGCGTATGTCCACTTACGCCCTTCTGGCTCTAAAAAATACATGTATGGCCTACACATTGTTTGGAGCCAGAGGGGCGCAAGTGGCATTTGACAAACTTTACAGGAGAGCCAAAACAAAATTTTGACCACACTTCAATCAACTGTATTTATTAACCTTCAACCACAACATTGCAACCACATACATACTTATATGAGTAAGTTCTTAAGTGAACATATTATGGCATATTAACACGATGAACATATTCTAAAACCTTGCAAAATCTTGAAAATATGGCAAAAACATCAAATACGCCTTTTTGGCACCAAACATTTCCAATTATTCTAAAGAAAAATAGGGCGTATCTGCTGATCAATGCAGAAATGATTGGTCAAAACATTGGTTAAAAACACTCTAACTTCATAACTAGTCATTTAATTTCATCATTTCAAACTGTTTAACATTTCATTTCAAACCGTTTAATTTCAATTCTCATTTATGAGTTCACATTCATGTCAAACAGTTTAACATTTAATTTCAAACAGTTTAACTTCTCTTGTTTATTACACATTTCATTTTTAGTTCACAAACTTAAACTCCCTGCCCACTGTCAGAGTGTTATAGAACTCTGCATAACAGTGAGGAATACTCCCATTGGTGCACAGGGTGAGTAGGTCTTTTTTCTTTAAGGCACTGATCCCTGGAGGACTTTCATACAATGAGCTGGGGTGTGTGGTTCTGGTGCCTCTTGTTGCCTGTTGTGCCACCGTCAGTTTTCGGAAGGTTGGGGTGGTAAAATCATACTTGAAGAAGATTGTTTTTGGTTCATCTTTCGTGTAGCGGAAACCATTTAATCTTCTGCCAATGAACTGATTGTCCCTCCTCATCTGGGTCGTTCTTTCTTTCCATTCTCACAAGTGTGTAGTAGCCATCATGGGAGTAAATAGAAACTTTTCTTCTTGCAGTTTCCACTGCAGCATGCACACTATCACTCTCCATGTGTAGTAGCCATCCATGATGGCTACTACACACTTGTGAGAATGGCAAGAAAGAACGACCCATACAGTGTACATGAACTTGGACACAAGGACTTTCTGGACTTCAAGTCCCTCTCCAACCACATACTCAAAAACAGAACAAAAGATGAAGAGGGACAATCAGTTCATTGGCAGAAGATTAAATGGTTTCCGCTACACGAAAGATGAACCAAAAACAATCTTCTTCAAGTATGATTTTACCGCCCCAACCTTCCAAAAACTGACGGTGGCACAACAGGCAACAAGAGGCACCAGAACCACACACCCCAGCTCATTGTATGAAAGTCCTGCAGGGATCAGTGCCTTAAAGAAAAAAGACCTACTCACCCTGTGCACCAATGGGAGTATTCCTCACTGTTATGCAGAGTTCTAGAACACTCTGACAGTGGGCAGGGAGTGAAGTTTTTAGTTCAACTAAAGTGAACTAAAAAGTGAAATGTGTAATAAACAAGAGAAATTAAACTGTTTGAAATTAAATGTTAAACTGTTTGACATGAATGTGAACTCATAAATGAGAATTGAAATTAAACGGTTAGAAATGAAATGTTAAACAGTTTGAAATGATGAAATTAAATGACTATGTATACAGTATTTTAAATAAAATGACTAGTTATGAAGTTAGAGTGTTTTTAACCAATGTTTTGACCAATCATTTCTTCATTGATCAGCAGATACGCCCTATTTTTCTTTAGAAGAATTGGAAATGTTTGGTGCCAAAAAGGCGTATTTGATGTTTTTGCCATATTTTCAAGATTTTGCAAGGTTTTAGAATATGTTCATCGTGTTAATATGCCATAATATGTTCATTTAAGAACTTACTCATATAAGTATGTATGTGGTTGCAATGTTGTGGTTGAAGGTTAATAAATACAGTTGATTGAAGTGTGGTCAAAATTTTGTTTTGGCTCTCCTGTAAAGTTTGTCAAATGCCACTTACGCCCCTCTGGTTCCAAGCCCTCGATATGTTCTATAAAAGATGTATCTATAAAAGACTATATGCATTCCTTCTCAGTTCTCATCAAAGAACCTAATGCAACCCTTTCCCAGGGAACTGACAAAAGTTTAACAATATTACTCATTACATTGAAGTCTTAAATGAGACGCATGTCTTTAAGTGTTTAAATCAAAGTGCTAAAATCTGGGTAAAAAATTACCTTTGTATAAATGATGAAAGTTTTGATTTTCTACTAACATTATAAGAATGAATAAAATAAATAATAAAATTGATAAAAAATTGACGCATGATCTTTTTACATGAAGCTACAAAAATGAAGCTGAAATCATTGAGTGAACTGAGAAATTGTTCAGGACAAAAATATGCATTACCAGCCATTAAACAGAATTAGCAGAAAGTTTTCTTATATTTCAAAACACCAGCCCTCTAATAAGATATGACTGACTTATTGCTTGAATCAACACTGCTATTTACACTATTTATGTTCTGAGGTTTTCATATTTTGCTTGTAAACAAAGTTATTTTTATGAGGCTTTGATTATTGTTAGCTTCCATGTGCATCACACACAAAAACTTTTTTTAAACAACTGAATTCACTGATGACTCTCATACTTCCAATCAAATGTCTTTCAATCTTATTTTCTTTAAAAAGTTATTAACAGTATTTTTTATCAGTCCGTCTTGAAAAATACTAGTGCTTACAAGACACTAGTTTGATAAAGCCAGCGCTTGCTTATAGACAGCGAGTATAAAATTGATCACTCAGATTTTATATTTTATCTTATGCTAAATAAATGATTTGTTAGATACTGTGGCATAAATAAGTGATATAAATGAATGATATCCATTGTTTTCAATTCAGAGGGAGATATTGGGTTTATTGTCACACAAAATAATTGTTCCCTTTCGTAAAGGGAACTCCCGCTGCATCGATACTCGATACTTTGGGGAATGCCTTCGGCATGAAGCGTCTGAAGTCAACTATGGAACTATCCCAATCTTGATTGGTGCAACGTCACCCGTGACGTCGCATGTGACGGTGATCCGGAAGCTACAAAAGGGTCACAGGAACCAGGAAATGTTAGCTTCTGGTCTTCAGCAAGCGCTCTATGTCATCTTGTCTGTTCTATTTGGTGTTGTCTGTCCCGTGAAAAGAGTATTATTTATGGTGAATAAAAGATAAGCTATTCAGGCAGTGTGCGTCCCCTTGCCCACGTTATTTAAGCGAGGGTGACACACACTCGCTTTGTGTAGTTTGTTTGGGAGTGGAGCATGCACGGGCGGTGCTCGAGGGCGCTGTCTGTGCAAACTGTTTTCAATGAAAAAGCTCCGCTCCCGTTTGAGCTTGTTCGATCAATTAGATCAGGCTCGCGTTTCCAGTGCATCAGGTCCCGCGTCTGTTGAGGCAGCGCGCCGCTTGTATGCATGGGATTCGCACGTGGGGCTGGCATATGATACTGAGACGGTTGCGACCCTTTCTCAGTGTTTATTAACCAGCTCCACTGGTCTCGCGCACGGTTCGGAAGCCCGCGCTGCGGCTTCTTCCGACCGTGTTAAAGACAGTGCGTTTGATTCGATCAAATAGATCAGGCTCGCGTTTCCAGTGCATCAGGTCCCGCGTCTGTTGAGGCAGCGCGCTACTTGTATGCATGGGATTCGCACGTGGGGCTGGCATATAATACTGAGACGGTTGCGACCCTTTCTCAGTGTTTATTAACCAGCTCCACTGGTCTCGCGCACGGTTCGGAAGCCCGCGCTGCGGCTTCTTCCGACCGTGTTAAAGACACAGCGTTTGATTTATCTGGCTCCGAGGAGTTAGATATTATTTATCAACACTGAATCACGTGGATATGGGGATTCGCCACCCCATATTCCCGTTAGTGAGGAGTTGCTGGAGGTTGTAATCTGGGCAGTGGTTAAATTAAATGTTAAATGGCCATATAATAAGCAGGAAGCGACTAAGAAAAATAAAATGAATGAGCGCTTCCTGCAGACCCAGTCACAATCTTCGTGTCAGAGCCTTCCCTTTTTTTCACTGATCTCCATACTGAGGTATCGAGATCGTGGAAAAATCCATTTTCATCTCAATTATTTCCCCCCCATGTATATATTTACTCATCCATTAGGGAATCTAATGAAAATGGTTATGAGGTGATGGCTCGGGTTGAGGAATATTTTGCGAAATATTTTCTCCCCGACATTGCGTCACCCCTGATAGCTCAGACACTTCCCTCCAAATCTCGTACATCGAATTTGTTAGGGAAAGCATATATGGCGGTGGGTCGAGCCGGTGCATGCCCACACACAATGGGGTTATTACAGGCATATCTGGCTGACCTCCTCAAGCAGGTGGATGATAACTGGGAGGTCTCACTCAATGGTATTACTGAATTTCATAGAGTAGCTGACTTATCTCTCCGTATTATTAAATAGACGGTCCGTGCTATTGGCCGTTCTATGGCAGCACTAGTCGTCTCAGAGAGACATTTATGGCTTAATCGCTTGTGGATCGGGGAGAAAGACAGGGCTTTCCTTCTCGATGCTCCCCTTTCACCTTCCGGCCTCTTTGGCGACGCGGCAAGATCCGTTGTCGAGAGGCTTCAGGAGGCAGAGCGACAATCAGCTATCCCCAGTTGTCAGTCCAGGTCTCATGGGGTTGCTGCCAGGGGGCAGCCTCATGGGACAGCCGCCAGCTCCTCATATTTTGAGAAGGTTTCCTCTCGTGCCCCCCCGTATAAGGCTTGGGGCCAGAAGAAACATTCTCGCACGAAGCACTCCATACCGAAGACAGGTCTGAGGACTGTCTCTCGGGCTAAGATGGCTTCAACTAAGAGGTCTTGTCGTAACACGCAGACCCTTATGGGCATTCCCCCAGGAGAGCGAGTACAGGAGTCTCGCCCCCTTATGCAGCCCTTAGGAAATCGATGTTTGCTTCCCGCCGCCGATGGCGCTTCGGGACACATCGGCTTCCAGCGAACACAAGTCGCAGTATCTGCCCGATGACGTTGCGGCCCTGTCGAGTTCGCTGCCTCTCAGGAGGTCTGTAGAGAGCATATTTCGGTAAGTTCCTGCCAGTTAGCTGCTTCAGGTCACCGAAGCCATTTGGAAATTCATAGCCGAGGCCAGTCTCGAGGGACTGGTCCCCATAATGGCATATTTAGACACCCCGAGGGGTCTTCAAAATATATCCTAGGGGGTCCTGCTTACAGTGGAGCTAATATACAAATATTATCTACTAAGGGGGCCAGCCCCGAGCAGGGTCGGTTCTTGGAACAGGAAGTCTAGTCCCTCTTAACACAGGAAACCTCAAAGTGGGCTCTTCCTTGGTTACGGGAGCCTGGGTTCTACAGCTAGCACTTCATAGTTCCTATGAGGGGGGGAGTTAGGCCTTATTTTGGATCTCATGGTACTGGATCAACCTCCGAGGGGGTTCAGATTCAAGTTACCGACTGTCAGTCAGACCAGCTCCGAGGACTGGTCTGTCTTGATAGATCCACAAGCTCCTTAACTCCTCTTTCCCTTCTAACCCTATCACAGGAAGTTTCCGAGATCCGCTTTTGGGGGGAAAAGCGCATCAGTTCTGGACTCTTCCAGTCGGCCTAGCCTTATCCCCTCGCACCTTCACTAAATGTATGGACACGGCCCTTGCTCCATTGAGACTTCAGGGGGTCCGTATCTTATAGATGACTGGCTCATTTTGGCTCAGTCGAAAAGAACTAGCAATTCAACATCGAGATGTTGTTTTGCGTCATCTGAGGTGTGTGGGGTTGAGACTCAATGTGAAGGAAAGTTCCTTAACTCCTCTTCAGAGGACTACGTCCCTGGGAGTAGAGTGGGACTTAGTCACGATGCGGGCACAATTGTCTCCTGCTCGTATAAATACTATCTTAAACACATTGAAGAGTATTAGGTTAGGCCAGGCTATCACTGTCAAACACTTTCAAGGAGTTTTGGGTCTTATGGCTGCAGCTTCCACGGTAGTACCCTTTGGTCTGCTCCATATGAGGGCCTTGCAGTGGTGGCTCAGGAACAAGGGTTTTTGTCCTCTGGGAAACCCTTTTCGTACGATCAGAGTTACGCGCAGATGCCTTCGTTCTCTTGTCGTATGGAAGAAACCATGGTTCCTGTCTCAGGGCCCGGTTTTGGGAGCACCATGTGAGAGAAAAACTCTGACCACGGATGCGTCCCTAACGGGCTGGGGTACGGTTATGGAGGGCCGTTACACCCGAGGTACTTGGAAAGACCATCATCTCACATTGCATATTAATCGCTTGGAGATGTTGGCCGTATTTTTGCCCTGAGGCACTTCCTTGTAGACCTCAGAGGCCATCATGTTCTTGTTAGGACAGACAATATGTCGGTGGTCTCTTATATCAACTGCCAAGGGAGGATTGAGATCTCGCCCTCTTTGTAGACTGGCGCATCAAATTCTTCTTTGGTCCCAGGACAAATTTCTCTCCATCAGATCTATTTATATTCCTGGGGTTGATAATATGGGAGCAGACATCCTGTCGAGGCAGGGGCTGAGGCCCGGGGAATGGCGGCTCCACCCTGAAGTGGTTGAGCTTATATGGAGAGAGTTTGGCCGGGCGGAGGTTGACCTGTTTCGCTTATCATGAGAACTCTCATTGCCCGCTCTGGTACTCTCTCTCACATCCAGCTCATTTGAGCTTGGATGCCATGGTACAGATGTGGCCGAGGTCACATCTGTACACTTTTCCCCCGATCGCTCTGCTCCCTGGGGTTCTAGAAAGGGTCAGGAGGTACGGAGTGAGACTACTCCTTGTAGCTCCGTACTGGCAGGCCCGAATTTGGTTTTCGGACCTTATTAGTCTCTTGGAGAGTTCTCCATGGAAAATTCCTATTAGGAGAGATCTTCTGTCTCAGGCTGATGGTACATTATTTCATCCCCGACCAGAGTAATGGAGACTATGGGTCTGGCCCCTGAGGGGGTCCCACCCATAATTAGGTTGCCCTTTCCACCGAGGTGGTCAGGACATCCATACTAGAACCCCACTCTACTAGGAACTAAACAATTAAGTTAGGGAGGGCATTGAACCCAGTTTATTACTGCCCACTGGCTTCAGTACTGGTGTTCCATCCCGCTCTCTAACGGGATCTCCTGTTCATGCTTAGGGCCTCTGTGGCGGCCTCAGTGCCCTCCGCAAGCCTCTAAGGGTGTTCTCGAAAGGACGTTCCCACTGAAACTCCATGTTCCTGTAGATTGGAGGATGAATCCTTTTCATCCAGCCTATTGGCATCAGGCTGATGGGTTATCCCTGGCACCCATCATGTCCTGTGGGTGAGGTATACGAATATATATTTGAGATATATAAGTATATATAGGAGAATCTATTGAGTCTGCTTTCTGCTCGTCTTACTCCCTGGAAGAGTGGTGGTGCTGCCCCCTCTTACTTGCTAGCGTGGGAGCCACTCAACGTTATTTTTGCCCGGTACTGAGGTACCTGTAGGCAATGTTAAGATTCTTCGGGTATTCCATCCTCCATCGCATGTGTCGGATGGTCAAGGTCGTAGCCTTTGAGGTTCCTACATTAGGCCTTAGGCTGAGAGGAGTCAGTCCATCTAGTTATGCATCAAGGGTTAGGAGCTATTCCCTTTATTAAGAGTACAGTTGGTTATCTAAAACCACTTATATTTGAAGTACAAGGTGCGCTTTTGCCTTCACCTCTCATCTAATATTTTCTACGGTCTGGGGCTCCCATCCATGAGGTCAGTCGAGCCTCCGGCTCCAGACCTCCCCTTCTTGCACCAAATCTTATGACAAGCTAGTTTGGATCTGCCCTCTACTCATTCTATCGTCCGTGAGTGTGCCAGATGCTTTACACCAGGGCGTTTTCTCTCAGTGTGGCGGCGTGGGTATTCGTTCCCCAAAGTATCGAGTATCGATGCAGCGGGAGTTCCCTTTACGAAAGGGAACGTCTCGGGTTACGTATGTAACCCTCGTTCCCTGAGTAGGGAACGAGACGCTGCATCCCTCGGCCACACTTTTCGCGCCCCTGAGAACGACTTGCTTTGACCAATTAGAAGCTAACATTTCCTGGTTCCTGTGACCCTTTTGTAGCTTCCGGATCACCGTCACATGCGACGTCACGGGTGACGTTGCACCAATCAAGATTGGGATAGTTCCATAGTTGACTTCAGACGCTTCATGCCGAAGGCATTCCCCAAAGTATCGAGTATCGATGCAGCGTCTCGTTCCCTACTCAGGGAACGAGGGTTACATACGTAACCCGAGACGTTTTGTTTAGGTTCTTTCTGAATAATTTCCCCTAATTTACATTTACATGATATTTTTGTGATCATAAAGTGAGTTTCTTAAAATATAGATTTTCAAAAAAAAAACTAATATATATATATATATATATAAAAAAAAATTTTATCATTTAACCTGTGTTTATGCCAACTGCATACATTTTGACACAGGTGTGTATTTTTGTTGGAATTGTTTACCCTCATCTCTAAAAACTATTTTGCACTAGTGGAACTAAAATGGTGGGCGTTGACTGGGTTATGACAGGACATGAAGGTGTGGAAGCTGAGAAACATGCCTAAACTTCTGCTCAGTATCAACAGACATGTAACCTAAAACAAGTTTCAAAACTCTCTACAAACCGTATGTTACGTATGCTCCTGACTGGGGAAAGCAAAAATCAATTGTGTTGTGTTCACTTTGATGGCTGCTTAGCTCTCAGATATAAGTTGATACTGATAATGGCCAAATACTGTAAATTGAGCCACTTCACTAATTTTGTTAAAGGTCCAATATGTAACAATTTTGTAATAAAATTTCCGAAAATATCTTGCACAGTGTGATATATTTCCTCCAGTTGTGTACAATATCTCAAAAGTCTCCAATGATTTTTTATTTCTTGGCGGTTGGTAGGCGGTTGCTAGGGTGTTCTGGGTGGTTGCTATGGTGTTGCTAGGCGGTTGCTAAGGTATTCTGGGTGGTTGCTAGGCGGTTGCTAGGGTGTTCTGAGTGGTTGCTATGCTGTTGCTAGGGTGCTCTGGGTGGTTGCTAGGCGGTTGCTAGGGTGTTCTGGGTGGTTGCTATGGTGTTGCTAGGCGGTTGCTAGGGTATTCTGGGTGGTTGCTATGGTGTTGCTAGGCAGTTGTTAGGGTATTCTGGGTGGTTGCTAGGCGGTTGCTAGGGTGTTCTGGGTGGTTGCTGTGGTGTTGCTAGGCGGTTGCTAAGGTATTCTGGGCGATTGCTAGGGTGTTCTGGGCAGTTGCTATGGTGTTGCTAGGTGGTTGGTAGTTGTCACAGATGGTTACTATGGAGTCTTTATAGAGTTCTTAGCGTGATCTTGGCATGATATAGCACTTAACTAATCACTATTAGCATGTAGCTATTCACTGCTAGCATGTGTAGCATGTTGGAAGTGCTGTTTGCTAGCATGAGTCAAAAGAGCCAAACTTCATCTCTATACGATGTTCTGATACAGAGATATAGGTCTTGCAAAACGGTTGCTAGGGTACTCAAGTTTGGTTGCTATGGAGTTGCTTGGGAGCTGGAAGCTTTAAACTTAAGAAGTTTAAAGTGGTTTGAAGTTTAAAGTAGTTTACGGGTTTTGAGTTTACAAGTTTAAATGAGTTTAGAGAGTGTGTGTGTGTGTGTGTGTGTGTGTGTGTGTGTGTGTGTGTGTGTGTGTGTGTGTGTGTGTGTGTGTGTGTGTGTGTGTGTGTTCACACACACACACACACACACACACTCAGAGTTTATGAGTTTAGAGTTTATAAGTGTATAAATTGATGAGTTTATAAGTGTAAGAGTTTTTGAGTTTAGAGTTTATAAGTTTTAAATGAGTTTAGAGTTTATAAGTTTTAATGAGTTTAGAGTTTATAAGTTTAAATGAGTTTAAGAGTTCAGAGTTTATTAATTAATGAGTTTAAGAGTTCATAAGTCTATGAATTCATGAGTTTATAAGTTAATTAGTTTATAAGTGTATGAGTTTAGAGTTTATTAGTTTAAATGAGTCTCAATGGCTCATATAGTATATAGAACGGCAGTTTGGTTTAGTCTTCAAGGTGTTTAGATTAAAATTTTTGTCGGTTTGAATTTTTTAGAACTCCTCAATGTAAGTCAATGGAGTTTTTGAATGAGTTTTTTCGAGTTTTGATCGTCATTTTTAGGAAAACCGTAAGTCCGATCAGTCTGAAAAGATATAGCAACTCGAGTCAGATTAGTTTGAGTGTCTGAGCCGAATTTGGAGTTTGTAGAGTTAAAACTCTAGGAGGAGTTTGAGTTGTAAATTTTAGGGTAAGAATAATAATAATAACTAGATGCGAAAGTTCGTCGAGACAAACTTTAAGTTGGCTTGAGAAAGTTTGGAGCAGAACGTTTTTGCTAGGCGGTTGCTAGGATGTTATGGGTGGTTGCTAGGGTATTTTGGGCGGTTGCTAGGGTGTTCTGGGTGGTTGCTAGGTGGTTGCTAGGGTGTCCTGGGTGGTTGCTAAGGTCTTTTGGGTGGTTGCTAGGGTATTTTGGGTGGTTGCTAGGGTGTTCTGGGTGGTTGCTAGGCTGTTTTGGGTGGTTGCTAGGGTATTCTGGGTGGTTGCTAGGCGGTTGCTAGGATATTTCTGATGGTTGCTAGGGTCTTTGGGGTGGTTGCTAGGCGGTTGCTAGGATATTTTAGGTGGTTGCTAGGGTCTTTTGGGTGGTTGCTAGGCAGTTGCTATGGTCTTTTGGGTGGTTGCTAGGGTCTTTTGGGTGGTTGCTAGGCGGTTGCTAGGGTGTTTTGGGTGGTTGCTAGGATGTTTTGGGTGGTTGCTAGGGTCTTTTGGGTGGTTGCTAGGCGGTTGCTAGGGTGTTTTGGGTGGTTGCTAGGATATTTTGGGTGTTTGCTAGGGTCTTTTGGGTGGTTGCTAGGCGGTTGCTAGGATATTTTGGGTGGTTTCTAGGGTCTTTTGGGTGGTTGCTAGGCGGTTGCTAGGATATTTTAGGTGGTTGCTAGGGTCTTTTGGGTGGTTGCTAGGATCTTTTGGGTGGTTTCTAGGCGGTTGCTAGGGTGTTTTGGGTGGTTGCTAGGGTCTTTTGGGTGGTTGCTAGGCGGTTGCTAGGGTGTTTTGGGTGGTTGCTAGGGTATTTTGGGTGGTTGCTAGGGTGTTCTGGGTGGTTGCTAGGGTCTTTTGGGTGGTTGCTAGGGTCTTTTGGGTGGTTGCTAGGTGGTTGCTAGGGTGTTTTGGGTGGTTGCTAGGGTATTTTGGGTGGTTGCTAGGATGTTCTGGGTGGTTGCTAGGCGGTTGCTAGGGTGTTCTGGGTGGTTGCTAGGGTCTTTTGGGTAGTTGCTAGGCGGTTGCTAGGATATTTTGGGTAGTTGCTAGGCGGTTGCTAGGGTGTTCTGGGTGGTTGCTAGGGTCTTTTGGGTAGTTGCTAGGCGGTTGCTAGGATATTTTGGGTGGTTGCTAGGCGGTTGCTAGGATATTTTCGGTGGTTGCTAGGGTCTTTTGGGTGGTTGCTAGGCGGTTGCTAGGGTATTTTGGGTGGTTGCTAGGCGGTTGCTAGGGTGTTTTGGGTGGTTGCTGGGTGGTTGCTAGGGTCTTTTGGGTGGATGCTAGGGTCTTTTGGGTGGTTGCTAGGGTGGTTGCTAGGCGGTTGCTAGGGTGTTATGGGTGGTTGCTAGGCTGTTCTGGGTGGTTGATAGGCGGTTGCTAGGGTGTTATGGGTGGTTGCTATGGTGTTGCTAGGCGGTTGCTAAGGTATTCAGGGCGGTTGATATGGTGTTACTAGGTGGCTGGTAGTTGTCACAGATGGTTACTATGGAGTTTTTATAGAGTTCTTAGCATGATCTTGGCATGATTTAACACTTAACTAATCACTATTAGCATGTAGCTAATCACTGCTAGCATGTGTAGTATGTTGGAAGTGCTGTTTGCTAGTGTAACGGAGTTGTATATAAATGTGTGTGTGTCTCCACTTGCGGGTAATGTTCTGTTAAATTATCACACTTGGGGATGATTGGATAGAATATATGAGTGACATGGTTTCCTATTGGCTGGCTGGTTCTCTTTGCTGCGTGCGTCCTGTGTCGTAACTACCAGTTCACATGTGTAAAGCCAGCGGTAAGTCGTGTGATTGAGAGCTCTGAATTCTGTCTGTAAATTATCTGTCAATTATATGTGTGATATATCATGAGCAATAGCCTACTTATTTTGAGACCAAGAAAAGTGTTATATATTAGTGAAGAGTGAAAAATGTGTCTTATTATAGCGCCAGAGTGGTGTGACGCAGGCTGAATTATTTTGACTCACTCACCCTGGTTACACGATGTTTTTCAGGTAAATTGTTATATTTTTGATATGAGAGAATGAATTCATTTGAAATATGGTTTATTTTGTGAATTTGTTAAACTGTGTCGTACCAGACCAGTTCACATGTGTAAAGCCAGCGCGCCAGAGTGGTGTGACGCAGGCTGAATTATTTTGACTCACTCACCCTGGTTACACGATGTTTTTCAGGAGAATAAAATTGATTGGACCTGATTATTGAAGCACGAGTTTTGTTAACAACACAACACAACGCAGAGGGACAATAAAGACCAGTTACACTAGCATGATTCAAAAGAGCCAAACCTCATCTCTATACGATGTTCTGATACAGAGATATAGGTCTTGCAAAACGGTTGCTAGGGTACTCAAGTTTGGTTGCTATGGAGTTGCTTGGGAGCTGGAAGCATTAAACTTAAGAAGTTTAAAGTGGTTTGAAGTTTAAAGTAGTTTAAAGTAGTTTGAAGTTTATGATAGATATATAAATAAGTTAGATAGATACACACAAACACACACACACACACACACACACACACACACACACACACACACACACACACACTCACTCAGACTACCTCGCTCACACACTCACTCAGACACACACACACACTCAGAGTTTATGAGTTTAGAGTTTATATGTGTACGAGTTTTTGAGTTTAGAGTTTATAAGTTTAAATGAGTTTAGAGTTCAGAGTTTATTAATTTATGAGTTTAAGAGTTCATAAGTCTATGAATTCATGAGTTTATTAGTTAATTAGTTATTAAATTTAAGTTAATTAGTTTATAAATGTATGAGATTAGAGTTTATTAGTTTAAATGAGTTTCATTGGCTAATATATATAGAACGGCAGTTTGGTTTAGTCTTCAAGGTGTTTAGATTTGAATTTTTGTCGGTTGGTGAGTTTGAATCTGGATTTGAATTTTTTAGAACTCCCCAATGTAAGTCAATGGGAGTTTTTCCGAGTTTTGATCGTCATTTGTAGGAAAACCGTAAGTCCGATCAGTCTGAAAAGATAAAGCAACTCGAGTCAGAACAGTTTGAAGGTCTGAGCCGAGTTTGGAGTATGTAGAGTTAAAGCTCTAGGAGGAGATTGAGTGTAATTTTTTGGTAAGAAGAATAATAATAACTAGATGCGAAAGTTCGTCGAGACAAACTTTAAGTTGGCTTGAGAAAGTTTGGAGGAGAACGTTTTTTTGCTGGGCGGTTGCTAGGATGTTATGGGTGGTTGCTATGGTGTTGCTAGGGTATTTTGGGCGGTTGCTAGGGTGTTCTGGGTGGTTGCTAGGCGGTTGCTAGGGTGTTATGAGTGGTTACTAGGATGTTTTGAGTGGTTGCTAGGGTATTTTGGGTGGTTACTATGGTGTTCTGGGTGATTGCTAGGCGGTTGCTAGGGTATTTCAGGTGGTTGCTAGGGTGTTCTGGGTGGTTGCTAGGCGGTTGCTAGGATATTTTGGGTGGTTGCTAGGGTCTTTTGGGTGGTTGCTAGGGTGTTCTGGGTGGTTGCTAGGCGGTTGCTAGGATATTTTGGGTGGTTGCTAGGCTGCTTTGGGTGGTTGCTAGGGTCTTTTGGGTGGTTGCTAGGCGGTTGCTAGGGTATTTTGGGTGGTTGCTATGGTCTTTTGGGTGGTTGCTAGGCGGTTGCTAGGGTATTTTCGGTGGTTGCTAGGGTCTTTTAGGTGGTTGCTAGGCAGTTGCTAGGGTATTTTGGGTGGTTGCTAGGGTGTTCTGGGTGGTTGCTAGGCAGTTGCTAGGGTGTTCTGGGTGGTTGCTATGGTGTTGCTAGGGTGTTTTGGGTGGTTGCTAGGCGGTTGCTAGGGTCTTTTGGGTGGTTGCTAGGGTCTTTTGGGTGGTTGCTAGGGTCTTTTGGGTGGTTGCTAGGGTGTTCTGGGTGGTTGCTAGGCAGTTGCTAGGGTCTTTTGGGTGGTTGCTAGGCGGTTGCTAGGGTGTTCTGGGTGGTTGCTAGGCTGTTTTGGGTGGTTGCTAGGATATTCTGGGTGGTTGCTAGGCGGTTGCTAGGATATTTCTGGTGGTTGCTAGGTTCTTTTGGGTGGTTGCTAGGGTGTTCTGGGTGGTTGCTAGGCGGTTGCTAGGGTCTTTTGGGTGGTTGCTAGGCGGTTGCTAGGGTGTTCTGGGTGGTTGCTAGGCTGTTTTGGGTGGTTGCTAGGATATTCTGGGTGGTTGCTAGGCGGTTGCTAGGATATTTCTGGTGGTTGCTAGGGTCTTTTGGGTGGTTGCTAGGCGGTTGATAGGATATTTCTGGTGGTTGCTAGGGTCTTTTGGGTGGTTGCTAGGCGGTTGCTAGGGTGTTTTGGGTGGTTGCTAGGCTCTTTTGGGTGGTTGCTAGGCGGTTGCTAGGGTGTTTTGGGTGGTTGCTAGGGTGTTTTGGGTGGTTGCTACGGTGTTCTGGGTGGTTGCTAGGGTCTTTTGGGTGGTTGCTAGGCGGTTTCTAGGGTGTTCTGGGGGGTTGCTATGGTATTCAGGGCGGTTGATATGGTGTTACTAGGTGGTTGGTAGTTGTCACAGATGGTTACTATGGAGTTTTTATAGAGTTCTTAGCATGATCTTGGCATGATTTAACACTTAACTAATCGCTATTAGCATGTAGCTATTCACTGCTAGCATATGTAGCATGTTGGAAGTGCTGTTTGCTAGCATGAGTCAAAAGAGCCAAACCTCATCTCTATACGATGTTCTGATACAGAGATATAGGTCTTGCAAAACGGTTGCTAGGGTACTCAAGTTTGGTTGCTATGGAGTTGCTTGGGAGCTGGGAGCTTTAAACTTAAAGACCCACTCCGATGAAAATCATGTTTTTCTAGGTGTTAACATGTTCTTGTGGCATTTTTCTGATGTTAGAGGACATATCTTGAGAAAAATAAGTTCAAAGTTGTATTTCTGAGTATTTCTGCATTCAGATGGCTGTGAATCAGTAGCAGACGCTAAAATGCCAGCTAAAATAGACTGGAGTTGTGACGTAGTAACTCCACTGGGCGGTGCCACAAGCTCATACTCCCCTCCGCCCCCGGCCGCGCGGCTCAGGTTCTGAGGAGTAGAGAAGACGATGGCGGATCAACACCTATGTGCGGTAGCGGGTTGCAATGCTAACTGTACGTTCACACCGCCGCCGACTTGAGCGGCAAAGAAGCTCTGGCCGCCCTGTCAAGGACGCTTGTCAAAAAGTACGAGGAAGCTTGTTGACGCTTTGGCCGCTCTGAAGTAAGTTAGCAGCATTCTATGTTCGATCATGGGAGAAGAGAAGTGCCACACCATGAAAAGTAAACAAAATAAACAAGCAATACATTGACACTAGAAACCTTTTATAATGACAGCATTTGTATAACCGTTTTGGTCACATTATTATTTATTATTATTAATAGTGAGTGCGCGCGCGCGGCCGAGGCTCTCTCTCTCTCTCTCTCTCTCTCTCTCTCTCTCTCCGTTCTTATATGCCCTGTCAAGCGCGCCCTGTTAAACTGGCAGGACTTAAAAACACATGCAAATGATAAACTTTCACTCTGATGGTTAAACTGCAATTAATCCGATAATGATAGGAAACCCAGCAACGGCGATGATCAGCTTCTCCTCCGTTTTCTCGGAAGCTCAAGTCGGCGGCGGTGTGAACGAGGGGGAGGGTCGTCTCCGTGCCAACAGCTCCGCCCACAACGCAGAGGCGAATTGCTAATGAGCTACGCCGCTCTGCTGAAGCAAAGTCCCAGAAAACGGCACAGGTTTTGTGATTTTGGCTAAAAACGGCATAATCATCATTTAAAGACCACTGAGAATGTTTAAAAATAGCTCAAAATATGATCGGAGTGGGACTTTAAGAAGTTTAAATTGGTTTAAAGTTTAAAGTAGTTTGAAGTTTATGACAGAGAGATAGATAGATAGATAAATAAGTTAGATAGATACACACACACACACACACACACACACACACACACACACACACACACACACACACACACTCACAGACTACCTCGCTCACACACTCACTCAGACACATACACACACACACACACACACACACACACACTCAGAGTTTATGAGTTTAGAGTTTATAAGTGTATAAACTGATGAGTTTATAAGTGTATGAGTTTTTGAGTTTAGAGTTTATTAGGGGTGACCCCGAATAGTCGAAGATTCGATGCTTCGATAGGAGGAGCCTGATTCGACTACCGATCTCATGGTCGAATCTTCGCAGAGGTGTTTTGAAAAGAGGATCCCCTATCAAATACCCTTTGGCTATATGAGGGCGCTCAATTTCACATAGAACTAGCTTTTATGTCAATACGTTAATATTCAGCCTATTATGATAATGCTGTATATAAAAATGTGCAAAGAAAGAAGCTTTTAATAAATATTTTTTAACGTGCGTGAATAAATCCAAACACCCCGTGATAGATTTAAGTTTCACTTTCGATCCGTGACCGACAGAGGACCGTCTTCGCGGCAAGGATTTAAATCTTTAACAATGTCTGGGATAAGAAAATCTAAAGTGTGGATGTACACCATCAGAAAGGATATTCTCCAAGGCTGGATTTAGCATCAGGAAAACCATTATCGCACTTCTGCCGGCCAACGTTAACACGTTTCACGCATAGACTGAGTTTCACGTTAGAATGTATTTTATCCGCGCGCACAATTTGAAAAGACTCCAACGGGGACAGACAGAGTGAAAGACTGGATTTGTTCTCTCGATCAGGTAGGGTACAAGTGATTTCAAAACTTTTCAGCCGGTTCTAATTTGATTTTTGGATGCTGTGAACATTTTTAGCTAAAAAGACTGCCTCCAGTTTAGCATTTATTGTTGTTTCTGCAGTTAAAAAGACAAAGTTGAAAATTCTGGCTATTATCGTTATTTTAATAATTTCTTTATTGTAATTGTATTTATTAATCTGTCAGGGTTATAATCTATTTGTGGCTTGTGTTTTGAATATATGTTCCCCTGCACTTTAGGCATTTTGCACACATTTGCTCCTCATCTTGTGACTTGATTCTAATTTATTTCGTTTTGTATTTTTTATTTATTAGAAAGGTATAGGCCTATTCTGTTCTAATTTAATTTTAGTAAATTAATTGTTTATTTTTTCGGTGCATCGATGTTGTGCTGTAGGCTGGCCTGCTCGCACAGGTAATTTAGCTGATTTAATTTGATTTGCATGCGAAATGCAAATCCTGTCTGCAGTGTGGCCTTTCTGGAGTTGTTATTTCTTAGTTTTATTGATCCAAAATGTTTTTATACATTTTCTTCTATATCTTTGTGTGATTTTTCTGTACATCGCGGCTTTGAAACGTTAAAGCCCCGCCCCCATAGGCTACACATGATTCGACTATTAGTCGACTATAGGCAAGACATGACGATTCTGATTCGACTATGAAAATCCATAGTCGGGGACAGCCCTAGAGTTTATAAGTTTAAATGAGTTTAGAGTTCAGAGTTTATTAATTTATGAGTTTAAGAGTTCATAAGTCTATGAATTCATGAGTTTATTAGTTAATTAGTTATTAAATTTAAGTTAATTAGTTTATAAATGTATGAGATTAGAGTTTATTAGTTTAAATGAGTTTCATTGGCTAATATATATAGAACGGCAGTTTGGTTTAGTCTTCAAGGTATTTAGATTTGAATTTTTGTCGGTTGGCGAGTTTGAATCTGGATTTGAATTTTTTAGAACTCCCCAATGTAAGTCAATGGGAGTTTTTCCGAGTTTTGATCGTCATTTGTAGGAAAACCGTAAGTCCGATCAGTCTGAAAAGATAAAGCAACTCGAGTCAGAACAGTTTGAAGGTCTGAGCCGAGTTTGGAGTATGTAGAGTTAAAGCTCTAGGAGGAGATTGAGTGTAATTTTTTGGTAAGAAGAATAATAATAATAACTAGATGCGAAAGTTCGTCGAGACAAACTTTAAGTTGGCTTGAGAAAGTTTGGACCGGAAAGTTTTTTGCTAGGCGGTTGTTAGGATGTTATGGGTGGTCGCTATGGTGTTGCTAGGCGGTTGCTAAGGTATTCTGGGTGGTTGCTAGGCGGTTGCTAGGGTATTTTGGGTGGTTGCTAGGGTGTTTTGGGTGGTTGCTAGGCGGTTGCCAGGGTCTTTTGTGTGGTTGCTAGGCGGTTGCTAGGGTGTTCTGGGTGGTTGCTAGGATATTTTGGGTGGTTGCTAGGGTCTTTTGGGTGGTTGCTAGGGTATTTTGGGTGGTTGCTAGGCGGTTGCTAGGGTGTTTTGGGTGGTTGCTAGGCGGTTTTGGGTGGTTGCTAGGCGGTTGCTAGGGTATTTTGGGTGGTTGCTAGGGTGTTCTGGGTGGTTGCTAGGCAGTTGCTAGGGTGTTATGGGTGGTTGCTATGGTGTTGCTAGGCGTTGCTAAGGTATTCTGGGTGGTTGCTAGGTGGTGGCCAGGGTGTTCTGGGTGGTTGCTAGGCTGTTTTGGGTGGTTGCTAGGGTATTCTGGGTGGTTGCTAGGGTCTTTTGGGTGGTTGCTAGGCGGTTGCTAGGGTCTTTTGGGTGGTTGCTAGGGTCTTTTGGGTGGTTGCTACGGTGTTCTGGGTGGTTGCTAGGGTCTTTTGGGTGGTTGCTAGGCGGTTGCTAGGGTCTTTTGGGTGGTTGCTAGGGTCTTTTGGGTGGTTGCTACGGTGTTCTGGGTGGTTGCTAGGGTCTTTTGGGTGGTTGCTAGGCGGTTGCTAGGGTGTTCTGGGGGGTTGCTATGGTATTCAGGGCGGTTGATATGGTGTTACTAGGTGGTTGGTAGTTATCACAGATGGTTACTATGGAGTTTTTATAGAGTTCTTAGCATGATCTTGGCATGATTTAACACTTAACTAATCGCTATTAGCATGTAGCTATTCACTGCTAGCATATGTAGCATGTTGGAAGTGCTGTTTGCTAGCATGAGTCAAAAGAGCCAAACCTCATCTCTATACGATGTTCTGATACAGAGATATAGGTCTTGCAAAACGGTTGCTAGGGTACTCAAGTTTGGTTGCTATGGAGTTGCTTGGGAGCTGGGAGCTTTAAACTTAAGAAGTTTAAATTGGTTTGAAGTTTAAAGTAGTTTAAAGTAGTTTGAAGTTTATGATAGATATATAAATAAGTTAGATAGATACAAACAAACAAACAAACACACACACACACACACACACACACACACACACACACACACACACTCACACAGACTACCTCGCTCACACACTCACTCAGACACACACACACACACACACACACACACACACACACACACACACACACACACACACACACACACACACTCAGAGTTTATGAGTTTAGAGTTTATAAGTGTACAAGTTTTTGAGTTTAGAGTTTATAAGTTTAAATGAGTTTAGAGTTCAGAATTTATTAATTTATGAGTTTAAGAGTTCATAAGTCTATGAATTCATGAGTTTATTAGTTAATTAGTTATTAAATTTAAGTTAATTAGTTTATAAGTGTATGAGATTAGAGTTTATTAGTTTAAATGAGTTTCATTGGCTAATATATATAGAATGGCAGTTTGAATTAGTTTTCAAGGGATTTAGATTTAAATTTTTGTCGGTTGGTGAGTTTGAATTTTTTTAGAATGCCCAATGTTAAGTCAATGGGAGTTTTTCCGAGTTTTGATCGTCATTTGTAGGAAAACCGTAAGTCCGATCAGTCTGAAAAGATAAAGCAACTCGAGTCAGAACAGTTTGAAGGTCTGAGCCGAGTTTGGAGTATGTAGAGTTAAAGCTCTAGGAGGAGATTGAGTGTAATTTTTTGGTAAGAAGAATAATAATAACTAGATGCGAAAGTTCGTCGAGACAAACTTTAAGTTGGCTTGAGAAAGTTTGGGCCGCAAAGGTTGCTAGGGTGTTCTGGGTGGTTCCTAATGTATTTTTTAGGGTATTTTGGGCGGTTGCTAGGGTGTTCTGGGTGGTTGCTAGGTGGTTGCTAGGGTGTCCTGGGTGGTTGCTAAGGTCTTTTGGGTGGTTGCTAGGGTATTTTGGGTGGTTGCTAGGGTGTTCTAGGTGGTTGCTAGGGTATTCTGGGTGGTTGCTAGGCGGTTGCTAGGGTTTTCTGGGTGGTTGCTAGGGTCTTTTGGGTGGTTGCTAGGGTCTTTTGAGTGGTTGCTAGGCAGTTGCTAGGGTGTTTTGGGTGGTTGCTAGGATGTTTTGGGTGGTTGCTAGGGTCTTTTGGGTGGTTGCTAGGCAGTTGCTAGGGTGTTTTGGGTGGTTGCTAGGGTGTTTTGGGTGGTTGCTAGGGTCTTTTGGGTGGTTGCTAGGGTCTTTTGAGTGGTTGCTAGGCAGTTGCTAGGGTGTTTTGGGTGGTTGCTAGGGTCTTTTGGGTGGTTGCTAGGCGGTTGCTAGGGTTTTTTGGGTGGTTGCTAGGATATTTTGGGTGGTTGCTAGGGTCTTTTGGGTGGTTGCTAGGCGGTTGCTAGGGTGTTTTGGGTGGTTGCTAGGATATTTTGGGTGGTTGCTAGGGTCTTTTGGGTGGTTGCTAGGTGGTTGCTAGGGTGTTTTGGGTGGTTGCTAGGGTATTTTGGGTGGTTGCTAGGGTCTTTTGGGTGGTTGCTAGGGTGTTCTGGGTGGTTGCTAGGGTCTTTTGGGTGGTTGCTAGGTGGTTGCTAGGGTGTTTTGGGTGGTTGCTAGGGTATTTTGGGTGGTTGCTAGGGTCTTTTGGGTGGTTGCTACGGTGTTCTGGGTGGTTGCTAGGGTCTTTTGGGTGGTTGCTAGGCGGTTGCTAGGGTCTTTTGGGTGGTTGCTAGGGTATTTTGGGTGGTTGCTACGGTGTTCTGGGTGGTTGCTAGGGTCTTTTGGGTGGTTGCTAGGCGGTTGCTAGGGTGTTCTGGGGGGTTGCTATGGTATTCAGGGCGGTTGATATGGTGTTACTAGGTGGTTGGTAGTTATCACAGATGGTTACTATGGAGTTTTTATAGAGTTCTTAGCATGATCTTGGCATGATTTAACACTTAACTAATCGCTATTAGCATGTAGCTATTCACTGCTAGCATATGTAGCATGTTGGAAGTGCTGTTTGCTAGCATGAGTCAAAAGAGCCAAACCTCATCTCTATACGATGTTCTGATACAGAGATATAGGTCTTGCAAAACGGTTGCTAGGGTACTCAAGTTTGGTTGCTATGGAGTTGCTTGGGAGCTGGGAGCTTTAAACTTAAGAAGTTTAAATTGGTTTGAAGTTTAAAGTAGTTTAAAGTAGTTTGAAGTTTATGATAGATATATAAATAAGTTAGATAGATACAAACAAACACACACACACACACACACACACACACACACACACACACACACACACTCACACAGACTACCTCGCTCACACACTCACTCAGACACACACACACACACACACACACTCAGAGTTTGAGTTTAGAGTTTATAAGTGTACAAGTTTTTGAGTTTAGAGTTTATAAGTTTAAATGAGTTTAGAGTTCAGAATTTATTAATTTATGAGTTTAAGAGTTCATAAGTCTATGAATTCATGAGTTTATTAGTTAATTAGTTATTAAATTTAAGTTAATTAGTTTATAAGTGTATGAGATTAGAGTTTATTAGTTTAAATGAGTTTCATTGGCTAATATATATAGAATGGCAGTTTGAATTAGTTTTCA
Organism: Rutilus rutilus; assembly: GCA_021464565.1. Lineage (NCBI taxonomy): Eukaryota > Metazoa > Chordata > Actinopteri > Cypriniformes > Leuciscidae > Rutilus > Rutilus rutilus. The sequence continues at coordinate 1,992,321 of JAJAQA010000006.1, read as the reverse complement.
AGGGATTTAGATTTAAATTTTTGTCGGTTGGTGAGTTTGAATTTTTTTAGAATGCCCAATGTTAAGTCAATGGGAGTTTTTCCGAGTTTTGATCGTCATTTGTAGGAAAACCGTAAGTCCGATCAGTCTGAAAAGATAAAGCAACTCGAGTCAGAACAGTTTGAGTGTCTGAGCCGAGTTTGGAGTATGTAGAGTTAAAGCTCTAGGAGGAGATTGAGTGGAATTTTTTGGTAAGAAGAATAATAATAATAACTAGATGCGAAAGTTCGTCGAGACAAACTTTAAGTTGGCTTGAGAAAGTTTGGACCGGAACGTTTTTTGCTAGGCGGTTGTTAGGATGTTATGGGTGGTCGCTATGGTGTTGCTAAGGTATTCTGGGTGGTTGCTAGGCGGTTGCTAGGGTATTTTGGGTGGTTGCTAGGGTGTTTTGGGTGGTTGCTAGGCGGTTGCTAGGGTCTTTTGGGTGGTTGCTAGGTGGTTGCTAGGGTGTTCTGGGTGGTTGCTAGGATATTTTTGGTGGTTGCTAGGGTCTTTTGGGTGGTTGCTAGGCGGTTGCTAGGGTCTTTTGGGTGGTTGCTAGGGTCTTTTGGGTGGTTGCTAGGCGGTTGCTAGGGTATTTTGGGCGGTTGCTAGGATGTTCTGGGTGGTTGCTATGCAGTTGCTAGGGTGTTATGGGTGGTTGCTATGGTGTTGCTAGGCGGTTGCTAAGGTATTTTGGGTGGTTGCTAGGGTGTTCTGGGTGGTTGCTAGGCAGTTGCTAGGGTGTTATGGGTGGTTGCTATGGTGTTGCTAGGCGTTGCTAAGGTATTCTGGGTGGTTGCTGGGTGGTGGCTAGGGTGTTCTGGGTGGTTGCTAGGCTGTTTTTGGTGGTTGCTAGGGTATTCTGGGTTGTTGCTAGGGTCTTTTGGGTGGTTGCTAGGCGGTTGCTAGGGTGTTTTGGGTGGTTGCTAGGGTGTTTTGGGTGGTTGCTAAGGTATTTTGGGTGGTTGCTAGGGTGTTCTGGGTGGTTGCTAGGCGGTTGCTAGGGTGTTCTGGGGGGTTGCTATGGTATTATTCTGGGTGGTTGCTAGGTGGTGGCTAGGGTGTTCTGGGTGGTTGCTAGGCTGTTTTGGGTGGTTGCTAGGGTCTTTTGGGTGGTTGCTAGGCGGTTGCTAGGGTGTTTTGGGTGGTTGCTAGGATATTTTGGGTGGTTGCTAGGCGGTTGCTAGGGTCTTTTGGATGGTTGCTAGGGTCTTTTGGGTGGTTGCTAGGCGGTTGCTAGGGTATTTTGGGTGGTTGCTAGGGTCTTTTGGGTGGTTGCTAGGGTGTTCTGGGTGGTTGCTAGGTGGTTGCTAGGGTCTTTTGGGTGGTTGCTAGGCGGTTGCTAGGGTGTTCTGGGTTGTTGCTAGGCTGTTTTGGGTGGTTGCTAGGATATTCTGGGTGCTTGCTAGGCGGTTGCTAGGATATTTCTGGTGGTTGCTAGGGTCTTTTGGGTGGTTGCTAGGTGGTTGCTAGGATATTTTGGGTGGTTGCTAGGGTCTTTTGGGTGGTTGCTAGGGTATTTTGGGTGGTTGCTAGGGTCTTTTGGGTGGTTGCTAGGCGGTTGCTAGGGTGTTTTGGGTGGTTGCTAGGGTCTTTTGGGTGGTTGCTAGGCGGTTGCTAGGGTGTTTTGGGTGGTTGCTAGGATATATTGGGTGGTTGCTAGGGTCTTTTGGGTGGTTGCTAGGGTATTTTGGGTGGTTGCTAGGGTGTTCTGGGTGGTTGCTAGGGTGGTTGCTAGGTGGTTGCTAGGGTGTTATTGGTGGTTGCTAGGCTGTTCTGGGTGGTTGCTAGGCGGTTGCTAGGGTGTTATGGGTGGTTGCTATGGTGTTGCTAGGCGGTTGCTAAGGTATTCAGGGCGGTTGATATGGTGTTACTAGGTGGTTGGTAGTTGTCACAGATGGTTACTATGGAGTTTTTATAGAGTTCTTAGCATGATCTTGGCATGATTTAACACTTAACTAATCACTATTAGCATGTAGCTATTCACTGCTAGCATGTGTAGCATGTTGGAAGTGCTGTTTGCTAGCATGAGTCAAAAGAGCCAAACCTCATCTCTATACGATGTTCTGATACAGAGATATAGGTCTTACAAAACGGTTGCTAGGGTACTCGAGTTTGGTTGCTATGGAGTTGCTTGGGAGCTGGAAGATTTAAACTTAAGAAGTTTATAGTGGTTTGAAGTTTACAGTAGTTTACAGTAGTTTGAAGTTTGACAGATAGATAAATAAGTTAGATAGACACACACACACACACACACAAACACACAAACACACACACGCACACACACACACTAACTCGCTCACACACTCACTCATAAACTCAGTGTGTGTGTCTGAGTTTAGAGTTTATAAGTGTATAAATTGATGAGTTTATAAGTGTATGAGTTCTTGAGTTTTGAGTTTATAAGTTTAAATCAGTTTAGAGTTTATAAGTTTAAATGAGATTAAGAGTTCAGAGTTTATTAATATAAGAGCTTAAGAGTTCATAAGTTTATGAATTCATTAGTTTATAAGTTAATTAGTTCATAAGTGTTTATAGTTTAGAGTTTATTAGTTTAAATGAGTCTCAATGGCTCATATAGTATATAGAACGGCAGTTTGGTTTAGTCTTCAAGGTGTTTAGATTTAAATTTTTGTCGGTTTGAATTTTTTAGAACTCCCCAATGTAAGTCAATGGAGTTTTTGAATGAGTTTTTTCGAGTTTTGATCGTCATTTTTAGGAAAACCGTAAGTCCGATCAGTCTGAAAAGATAAAGCAACTCGAGTCAGATCAGTTTGAGTGTCTGAGCCGAGTTTGGAGTATGTAGCGTTAAAGCTCTAGGAGGAGTTAGTCTCAGATTTTTTTCCGCTCAGAAGAATAATAATAATAATAATAAGTTTAAATAGGATTTCAATATGTTGGCTCTCTCAAGCCAACTTAACTAGATGCGAAAGTTCGTCGAGACAAACTTTAAGTTGGCTTGAGAAAGTTTGGACCAGAACGTTTTTTGCTAGGCGGTTGTTAGGATGTTATGGGTGGTCGCTATGGTGTTGCTAGGCGGTTGCTAAGGTATTCTGGGTGGTTGCTAGGCGGTTGCTAGGGTATTTTGGGTGGTTGCTAGGGTGTTTTGGGTGGTTGCTAGGGTGTTTTGGGTGGTTGCTAGGCGGTTGCTAGGGTCTTTTGTGTGGTTGCTAGGCGGTTGCTAGGTGGTTGCTAGGGTGTTCTGGGTGGTTGCTAGGATATTTTTGGTGGTTGCTAGGGTCTTTTTGGTGGTTGCTAGGCGGTTGCTAGGGTCTTTTGGGTGGTTGCTAGGCGGTTGCTAGGGTGTTTTGGGTGGTTGCTAGGGTGTTTTGGGTGGTTGCTAGGATATTTTGGGTGGTTGCTAGGCGGTTGCTAGGGTGTTTTGGGTGGTTGCTAGGATATTTTGGGTGGTTGCTAGGCGGTTGCTAGGGTCTTTTGGGTGGTTGCTAGGGTGTTCTGGGTGGTTGCTAGGCGGTTGCTAGGGTCTTTTGGGTGGTTGCTAGGGTCTTTTGAGTGGTTGCTAGGCGGTTGCTAGGGTGTTTTAGGTGGTTGCTATGGTGTTGCTAGGGTGTCCTAAGGTATTTTGTGTGGTTGCTAGGGTGTTCTGAGTGGTTGCTATGGTGTTGCTATGGTGTTCTAAGGTATTTTGGGTGGTTGCTAGGGTGTTCTGGGTGGTTGCTATGGTGTTGCTAGGGTGTTCTAAGGTATTTTGGGTGGTTGCTAGGGTGTTCTGGGTGGTTGTTAGGCAGTTGCTAGGGTGTTCTGAGTGGTTGCTATGGTGTTGCTAGGGTGTTCTAAGGTATTTTGGGTGGTTGCTAGGGTGTTCTGAGTGGTTGCTAGGGTGTTGCTAGGGTGTTCTAAGGTATTTTGGGTGGTTGCTAGGGTGTTCTGGGTGGTTGCTAGGCGGTTGCTAGGGTGTTCTGGGTGGTTGCTATGGTATTCAGGGCGGTTGATATGGTGTTACTAGGTGGTTGGTAGTTGTCACAGATGGTTACTATGGAGTTTTTATAGAGTTCTTAGCATGATCTTGGCATGATTCAACACTTAACTAATTGCTATTAGCATGTAGCTATTCACTGCTAGCATGTGTAGCATGTTGGAAGTGCTGTTTGCTAGCATGAGTCAAAAGAGCCAAAACTCATCTCTATACGATGTTCTGATACAGAGATATAGGTCTTGCAAAACGGTTGCTAGGGTACTCAAGTTTGGTTGCTATGGAGTTGCTTGGGAGCTGGAAGCATTAAACTAAAGAAGTTTAAAGTGGTTTGAAGTTTAAAGTAGTTTAAAGTAGTTTGAAGTTTATGATAGATATATAAATAAGTTAGATAGATACACACGAACACACACACACACACACACTCAGACTACCTCACTCAGACACACACACACACACTCAGAGTTTATGAGTTTAGAGTTTATATGTGTACGAGTTTTTGAGTTTAGAGTTTATAAGTTTAAATGAGTTTAGAGTTCAGAGTTTATTAATTTATGAGTTTAAGAGTTCATAAGTCTATGAATTCATGAGTTTATTAGTTAATTAGCTATTAAATTTAAGTTAATTAGTTTATAAATGTATGAGATTAGAGTTTATTAGTTTAAATGAGTTTCATTGGCTAATATATATAGAATGGCAGTTTGGTTTAGTCTTCAAGGTGTTTAGATTTAAATTTTTGTCGGTTGGTGAGTTTGAATCTGGATTTGAATTTTTTAGAACTCCCCAATGTAAGTCAATGGGAGTTTTTCCGAGTTTTGATCGTCATTTGTAGGAAAACCGTAAGTCCGATCAGTCTGAAAAGATAAAGCAACGCGAGTCAGAACAGTTTGAGTGTCTGAGCCGAGTTTGGAGTATGTAGAGTTAAAGCTCTAGGACGAGTTTCATATAGAAATTTTAGTCTCGGAATAATAATAATAACTAGATGCGAAAGTTCGTCGAGACAAACTTTAAGTTGGCTTGAGAAAGTTTGGACCAGAACGTTTTTTGCTAGGCGGTTGTTAGGATGTTATGGGTGGTCGCTATGGTGTTGCTAGGTGGTTGCTAAGGTATTCTGGGTGGTTGCTAGGCGGTTGCTAGGGTATTTTGGGTGGTTGCTAGGGTGTTTTGGGTGGTTGCTAGGGTGTTTTGGGTGGTTGCTAGGCGGTTGCTAGGTGGTTGCTAGGGTGTTCTGGGTGGTTGCTAGGATATTTTTGGTGGTTGCTAGGGTCTTTTTGGTGGTTGCTAGGCGGTTGCTAGGGTCTTTTGGGTGGTTGCTAGGCGGTTGCTAGGGTGTTTTGGGTGGTTGCTAGGGTGTTTTGGGTGGTTGCTAGGATATTTTGGGTGGTTGCTAGGCGGTTGCTAGGGTGTTTTGGGTGGTTGCTAGGATATTTTGGGTGGTTGCTAGGCGGTTGCTAGGGTCTTTTGGGTGGTTGCTAGGGTCTTTTGGGTGGTTGCTAGGCGGTTGCTAGGGTCTTTTGGGTGGTTGCTAGGGTGTTCTGGGTGGTTGCTAGGCGGTTGCTAGGGTCTTTTGGGTGGTTGCTAGGGTCTTTTGAGTGGTTGCTAGGCGGTTGCTAGGGTGTTTTGGGTGGTTGCTATGGTGTTGCTAGGGTGTCCTAAGGTATTTTGGGTGGTTGCTAGGGTGTTCTGAGTGGTTGCTATGGTGTTGCTATGGTGTTCTAAGGTATTTTGGGTGGTTGCTAGGGTGTTCTGGGTGGTTGCTATGGTGTTGCTAGGGTGTTCTAAGGTATTTTGGGTGGTTGCTAGGGTGTTCTGGGTGGTTGTTAGGCAGTTGCTAGGGTGTTCTGAGTGGTTGCTATGGTGTTGCTAGGGTGTTCTAAGGTATTTTGGGTGGTTGCTAGGGTGTTCTGAGTGGTTGCTAGGGTGTTGCTAGGGTGTTCTAAGGTATTTTGGGTGGTTGCTAGGGTGTTCTGGGTGGTTGCTAGGCGGTTGCTAGGGTGTTCTGGGTGGTTGCTATGGTATTCAGGGCGGTTGATATGGTGTTACTAGGTGGTTGGTAGTTGTCACAGATGGTTACTATGGAGTTTTTATAGAGTTCTTAGCATGATCTTGGCATGATTCAACACTTAACTAATTGCTATTAGCATGTAGCTATTCACTGCTAGCATGTGTAGCATGTTGGAAGTGCTGTTTGCTAGCATGAGTCAAAAGAGCCAAAACTCATCTCTATACGATGTTCTGATACAGAGATATAGGTCTTGCAAAACGGTTGCTAGGGTACTCAAGTTTGGTTGCTATGGAATTGCTTGGGAGCTGGAAGCATTAAACTAAAGAAGTTTAAAGTGGTTTGAAGTTTAAAGTAGTTTAAAGTAGTTTGAAGTTTATGATAGATATATAAATAAGTTAGATAGATACACACAAACACAAACACACACACACACACACACACACACACACACACACACACTCAGACTACCTCGCTCACACACTCACTCAGACACAAACACACACACACTCAGAGTTTATGAGTTTAGAGTTTATAAGTGTACGAGTTTTTGAGTTTAGAGTTTATAAGTTTAAATGAGTTTAGAGTTCAGAGTTTATTAATTTATGAGTTTAAGAGTTCATAAGTCTATGAATTCATGAGTTTATTAGTTAATTAGCTATTAAATTTAAGTTAATTAGTTTATAAGTGTATGAGATTAGAGTTTATTAGTTTAAATGAGTTTCATTGGCTAATATATATAGAATGGCAGTTTGAATTAGTTTTCAAGGGATTTAGATTTAAATTTTTGTCGGTTGGTGAGTTTGAATTTTTTTAGAACTCCCCATTGTAAGTCAATGGGAGTTTTTCCGAGTTTTGATCGTCATTTGTAGGAAAACCGTAAGTCCGATCAGTCTGAAAAGATAAAGCAACGCGAGTCAGAACAGTTTGAGTGTCTGAGCCGAGTTTGGAGTATGTAGAGTTAAAGCTCTAGGACGAGTTTCATATAGAAATTTTAGTCTCGGAATAATAATAATAATAATAAGTTTAAATAGGATTTCAATATGTTGGCTCTCTCAAGCCAACTTAACTAGATGCGAAAGTTCGTCGAGACAAACTTTAAGTTGGCTTGAGAAAGTTTGGACCGGAAAGTTTTTTGCTAGGCGGTTGTTAGGATGTTATGGATGGTCGCTATGGTGTTGCTAGGCGGTTGCTAAGGTATTCTGGGTGGTTGCTAGGCGGTTGCTAGGGTATTTTGGGTGGTTGCTAGGGTGTTCTGGGTGGTTGCTAGGGTGTTTTGGGTGGTTGCTAGGGTCTTTTGTGTGGTTGCTAGGCGGTTGCTAGGGTGTTCTGGGTGGTTGCTAGGATATTTTTGGTGGTTGCTAGGGTCTTTTGGGTGGTTGCTAGGCGGTTGCTAGGGTGTTTTGGGTGGTTGCTAGGATATTTTGGGTGGTTGCTAGGGTGTTCTGGGTGGTTGCTAGGCGGTTGCTAGGGTGTTATGGGTGGTTGCTATGGTGTTGCTAGGCGTTGCTAAGGTATTCTGGGTGGTTGCTAGGCAGTTGCAAGGGTGTTATGGGTGGTTGCTATGGTGTTGCTAGGCGTTGCTAAGGTATTCTGGGTGGTTGCTAGGTGGTGGCTAGGGTGTTCTGGGTGGTTGCTAGGCTGTTTTGGGTGGTTGCTAGGGTCTTTTGGGTGGTTGCTAGGCAGTTGCTAGGGTGTTTTGGGTGGTTGCTAGGATATTTTGGGTGGTTGCTAGGCGGTTGCTAGGGTCTTTTGGATGGTTGCTAGGCTGTTTTGGGTGGTTGCTAGGGTCTTTTGGGTGGTTGCTAGGCGGTTGCTAGGGTGTTTTGGGTGGTTGCTAGGATATTTTGGGTGGTTGCTAGGCGGTTGCTAGGGTCTTTTGGATGGTTGCTAGGGTCTTTTGGGTGGTTGCTAGGCGGTTGCTAGGGTGTTTTGGGTGGTTGCTAGGGTCTTTTGGGTGGTTGCTAGGCGGTTGCTAGGGTGTTTTGGGTGGTTGCTAGGGTCTTTTGGGTGGTTGCTAGGCGGTTGCTAGGGTTTCTGGGTGGTTGCTAGGGTCTTTTGGGTGGTTGCTACGGTGTTCTGGGTGGTTGCTAGGGTCTTTTGGGTGGTTGCTAGGCGGTTGCTAGGGTGTTCTGGGGGGTTGCTATGGTATTCAGGGCGGTTGATATGGTGTTACTAGGTGGTTGGTAGTTATCACAGATGGTTACTATGGAGTTTTTATAGAGTTCTTAGCATGATCTTGGCATGATTTAACACTTAACTAATCGCTATTAGCATGTAGCTATTCACTGCTAGCATATGTAGCATGTTGGAAGTGCTGTTTGCTAGCATGAGTCAAAAGAGCCAAACCTCATCTCTATACGATGTTCTGATACAGAGATATAGGTCTTGCAAAACGGTTGCTAGGGTACTCAAGTTTGGTTGCTATGGAGTTGCTTGGGAGCTGGGAGCTTTAAACTTAAGAAGTTTAAATTGGTTTGAAGTTTAAAGTAGTTTAAAGTAGTTTGAAGTTTATGATAGATATATAAATAAGTTAGATAGATACAAACAAACAAACACACACACACACACACACACACACACACACACACACACACACACACACTCACACAGACTACCTCGCTCACACACTCACTCAGACACACACACACACACACACTCAGAGTTTATGAGTTTAGAGTTTATAAGTGTACAAGTTTTTGAGTTTAGAGTTTATAAGTTTAAATGAGTTTAGAGTTCAGAATTTATTAATTTATGAGTTTAAGAGTTCATAAGTCTATGAATTCATGAGTTTATTAGTTAATTAGTTATTAAATTTAAGTTAATTAGTTTATAAGTGTATGAGATTAGAGTTTATTAGTTTAAATGAGTTTCATTGGCTAATATATATAGAATGGCAGTTTGAATTAGTTTTCAAGGGATTTAGATTTAAATTTTTGTCGGTTGGTGAGTTTGAATTTTTTTAGAATGCCCAATGTTAAGTCAATGGGAGTTTTTCCGAGTTTTGATCGTCATTTGTAGGAAAACCGTAAGTCCAATCAGTCTGAAAAGATAAAGCAACTCGAGTCAGAACAGTTTGAAGGTCTGAGCCGAGTTTGGAGTATGTAGAGTTAAAGCTCTAGGAGGAGATTGAGTGTAATTTTTTGGTAAGAAGAATAATAATAACTAGATGCGAAAGTTCGTCGAGACAAACTTTAAGTTGGCTTGAGAAAGTTTGGAGCAGAACGTTTTTTGCTAGGCGGTTGCTAGGATGTTATGGGTGGTTGCTATGGTGTTGCTAGGGTATTCTGGGCGGTTGCTAGGGTGTTCTGGGTGGTTGCTAGGTGGTTGCTAAGGTCTTTTGGGTGGTTGCTAGGGTGTTCTAGGTGGTTGCTAGGGTATTCTGGGTGGTTGCTAGGCGGTTGCTAGGGTTTTCTGGGTGGTTGCTAGGGTATTCTGGGCGGTTGCTAGGCGGTTGCTAGGATATTTTAGGTGGTTGCTAGGGTCTTTTGGGTGGTTGCTAGGCGGTTGCTAGGGTCTTTTGGGTGGTTGCTAGGCGGTTGCTAGGGTGTTTTGGGTGGTTGCTAGGATGTTTTGGGTGGTTGCTAGGGTCTTTTGGGTGGTTGCTAGGCGGTTGCTAGGGTGTTTTGGGTGGTTGCTAGGGTCTTTTGGGTGGTTGCTAGGGTATTTTGGGTGGTTACTAGGGTGTTCTGAGTGGTTGCTAGGGTCTTTTGGGTGGTTGCTAGGCGGTTGCTAGGGTGTTTTGGGTGGTTGCTAGGATATTTTGGGTGGTTGCTAGGGTCTTTTGGGTGGTTGCTAGGGTATTTTGGGTGGTTGCTAGGGTGTTCTGGGTGGTTGCTAGGCGGTTGCTAGGGTGTTCTGGGTGGTTGCTAGGGTCTTTTGGGTAGTTGCTAGGGTCTTTTGGGTGGTTGCTAGGCGGTTGCTAGGATATTTTCGGTGGTTGCTAGGGTCTTTTGGGTGGTTGCTAGGCGGTTGCTAGGATATTTTCGGTGGTTGCTAGGGTCTTTTGGGTGGTTGCTAGGCGGTTGCTAGGGTATTTTGGGTGGTTGCTAGGATATTTTGGGTGGTTGCTAGGGTCTTTTGGGTGGTTGCTAGGGTGTTCTGGGTGGTTGCTAGGGTGTTCTGGGTGGTTGCTATGGTATTCAGGGCGGTTGATATGGTGTTACTAGGTGGTTGGTAGTTGTCACAGATGGTTACTATGGAGTTTTTATAGAGTTCTTAGCATGATCTTGGCATGATTTAACACTTAACTAATTGCTATTAGCATGTAGCTATTCACTGCTAGCATGTGTAGCATGTTGGAAGTGCTGTTTGCTAGCATGAGTCAAAAGAGCCAAAACTCATCTCTATACGATGTTCTGATACAGAGATATAGGTCTTACAAAACGGTTGCTAGGGTACTCGAGTTTGGTTGCTATGGAGTTGCTTGGGAGCTGGAAGATTTAAACTTAAGAAGTTTATAGTGGTTTGAAGTTTACAGTAGTTTACAGTAGTTTGAAGTTTGACAGATAGATAAATAAGCTAGATAGACACACACACACACACACACACACACACACACACACACAAACACACATACACACACACACACACACACACAAACTCGCTCACACACTCACTCATAAACTCAGTGTGTGTGTCTGAGTTTAGAGTTTATAAGTGTATAAATTGATGAGTTTATAAGTGTATGAGTTTTTGAGTTTAGAGTTTATAAGTTTAAATGAGTTTAGAGTTTATTAATTTATGAGTATAAGAGTTCATAAGTCTATGAATTCATGAGTTTATTAGTTAATTAGTTATTAAATTTAAGTTAATTAGTTTATAAATGTATGAGATTAGAGTTTATTAGTTTAAATGAGTTTCATTGGCTAATATATATAGAACGGCAGTTTGGTTTAGTCTTCAAGGTATTTAGATTTGAATTTTTGTCGGTTGGTCAGTTTGAATCTGGATTTGAATTTTTTAGAACTCCCCAATGCAAGTCAATGGGAGTTTTTCCGAGTTTTGATCATCATTTGTAGGAAAACCGTAAGTCCGATCAGTCTGAAAAGATAAAGCAACTCGAGTCAGAACAGTTTGAGTGTCTGAGCCGAGTTTGGAGTATGTAGAGTTAAAGCTCTAGGAGGAGATTGAGTGGAATTTTTTGGTAAGAAGAATAATAATAATAACTAGATGCGAAAGTTCGTCGAGACAAACTTTAAGTTGGCTTGAGAAAGTTTAGAGCAGAACATTTTTTTGCTAGGCGGTTGCTAGGATGTTATGGGTGGTTGCTATGGTGTTGCTAGGGTATTTTGGGCGGTTGCTAGGGTGTTCTGGGTGGTTGCTAGGGTATCCTGGGTGGTTGCTAGGGTGTTCTGGGTGGTTGCTAGGGTCTTTTGGGTGGTTGCTATGGTCTTTTGGGTGGTTGCTAGGGTGTTCTGGGTGGTTGCTAGGCGGTTGCTAGGGTTTTCTGGGTGGTTGCTAGGCTGTTTTGGGTGGTTGCTAGGGTATTCTGGGTGGTTGCTAGGCGGTTGCTAGGATATTTCTGATGGTTGCTAGGGTCTTTGGGGTGGTTGCTAGGCGGTTGCTAGGATATTTTGGGTGGTTGCTAGGCGGTTGCTAGGATATTTTAGGTGGTTGCTAGGGTCTTTTGGGTGGTTGCTAGGCGGTTGCTAGGGTCTTTTGGGTGGTTGCTAGGCGGTTGCTAGGGTGTTTTGGGTGGTTGCTAGGATGTTTTGGGTGGTTGCTAGGGTCTTTTGGGTGGTTGCTAGGCAGTTGCTAGGGTGTTTTGAGTGGTTGCTAGGATATTTTGGGTGGTTGCTAGGGTCTTTTGGGTGGTTGCTAGGCGGTTGCTAGGGTCTTTTGGGTGGTTGCTAGGATCTTTTGGGTGGTTGCTAGGTGGTTGCTAGGGTGTTTTGGGTGGTTGCTAGGATATTTTGGGTGGTTGCTAGGGTCTTTTGGGTGGTTGCTAGGCGGTTGCTAGGGTGTTTTGGGTGGTTGCTAGGGTATTTTGGGTGGTTGCTAGGGTGTTCTGGGTGGTTGCTAGGGTCTTTTGGGTGGTTGCTAGGGTCTTTTGGGTGGTTGCTAGGTGGTTGCTAGGGTGTTTTGGGTGGTTGCTAGGATGTTTTGGGTGGTTGCTAGGGTCTTTTGGGTGGTTGCTAGGCAGTTGCTAGGGTGTTTTGAGTGGTTGCTAGGATATTTTGGCTGGTTGCTAGGGTCTTTTGGGTGGTTGCTAGGCGGTTGCTAGGGTCTTTTGGGTGGTTGCTAGGATCTTTTGGGTGGTTGCTAGGCGGTTGCTAGGGTGTTTTGGGTGGTTGCTAGGGTCTTTTGGGTGGTTGCTAGGCGGTTGGTAGGGTGTTCTGGGTGGTTGCTAGGGTCTTTTGGGTAGTTGCTAGGCGGTTGCTAGGATATTTTGGGTAGTTGCTAGGGTCTTTTGGGTGGTTGCTAGGATATTTTCGGTGGTTGCTAGGGTCTTTTGGGTGGTTGCTAGGCGGTTGCTAGGGTATTTTGGGTGGTTGCTAGGATATTTTTGGTGGTTGCTAGGGTCTTTTGGGTGGTTGCTAGGGTCTTTTGGGTGGTTGCTAGGCGGTTGATAGGGTGTTTTGGGTGGTTGCTAGGATATTTTGGGTGGTTGCTAGGTGGTTGCTAGGGTCTTTTGGGTGGTTGCTAGGTGGTTGCTAGGGTGTTATGGGTGGTTGCTAGGCGGTTGCTAGGGTGTTATGGGTGGTTGCTATGGTGTTGCTAGGCGGTTGCTAAGGTATTCAGGGCGGTTGATATGGTGTTACTAGGTGGCTGGTAGTTGTCACAGATGGTTACTATGTAGTTTTTATAGAGTTCTTAGCATGATCTTGGCATGATTTAACACTTAACTAATCACTATTAGCATGTAGCTATTCACTGCTAGCATGTGTAGCATGTTGGAAGTGCTGTTTGCTAGCATGAGTCAAAAGAGCCAAACCTCATCTCTATACGATGTTCTGATACAGAGATATAGGTCTTACAAAACGGTTGCTAGGGTACTCGAGTTTGGTTGCTATGGAGTTGCTTGGGAGCTGGAAGATTTAAACTTAACAAGTTTAGAGTGGTTTGAAGTTTACAGTAGTTTACAGTAGTTTGAAGTTTGACAGATAGATAAATAAGTTAGATAGACACACACACACACACACAAACACACACACACACACACACACACACAGACACACACACACACACACACACACACACACTAACTCGCTCACACACTCACTCATAAACTCAGTGTGTGTGTCTGAGTTTAGAGTTTATAAGTGTATAAATTGATGAGTTTATAAGTGTATGAGTTCTTGAGTTTTGAGTTTATAAGTTTAAATCAGTTTAGAGTTTATAAGTTTAAATGAGATTCAGAGTTCAGAGTTTATTAATTTAAGAGCTTAAGAGTTCATAAGTTTATGAATTCATTAGTTTATAAGTTAATTAGTTTATAAGTGTTTATAGTTTAGAGTTTATTA